>JANZXR010000003.1:25719745-25744585 GCA_027575705.1 Erythroxylum echinodendron
TCTATCTTGGTTGGCAGATGGAAGAACTTAAGAAATTAGTGGAAGAAGGAAAGATAAGGTACATTGGATTGTCTGAAGCTAGTCCTGACACTATTAGAAGGGCACATGCATTTCATCCCATCACTGCTGTACAAATGGAATGGTCCCTTTGGACTCGTGATATTGAGGAAGAAATTATTCCACTTTGCAGGTGTAACATTTGTCTGATTCCTGAGAGAAAGTTGATTAATGGAAACTATGCCGAGTTAAAATCATCTTATGTTTGATTTGTCCTTAGAACTAAGCTAATAGTTCCGTTCCTTTCTCTGTTAGATAGCAGCAAATATTTCGTGTTTTTGTAGTATGATACAACTACTTGAGTAATGCAGGGAACTTGGAATTTCAATCGTCGCGTACAGCCCTATTGGTCGGGGATTTTTCGGCGGTAGAGCAGCTACAGACAGCTTGCCTTCTCAAACCGTTTTGGTAAAATTAAACCTACATTTAGTTGAGTTTGCAATGTTTGAATGTTCTATTTGTTCTTTGGAGTAGTAGTGAAGAATGCATTGACATGCTTTTTGAGACAATTCAAGATTTCACTGATGCATTTGATTTTCTTCCCCCATAGACCGTGCATCCACGGTTCAAACCAGAAAATCTCCAAAGGAACACGGTGTTCTATACAAGAGTGGAAGAATTGGCAAAAACAAACCAGTGCAGTCCTGCTCAACTTGCCCTTGCTTGGGTTCTCAATCAAGGGGATGATGTAGTGCCTATTCCTGGTGAGTAATGTAGTTTCTCCGTTGAAATTATGGGACAAAGTCTAAGTTGGGGTGATCTTCGTCAAATATATCTGTAGGAACAACTAAGATCAAAAATCTGGTAGACAATATTGGAGCATTGAGTGCTAAGCTGACAGAAGATGAATTAAAGAAGATCTCTGATGCTGTTCCGATCAACGAAGTTGCTGGTGGGCGATCAATGAATGTCCAACAAACATGGAAATTTGTCAACACTCCACCACCTAGGAATACGCAAGTGTGAACCTGAAAAGCAATTGAGAGAGATGGTGTATGGGGATGCTAGTAGTAGACCAAATAATGGCTTGCATATATAGTACTTTAGTTGGTTTTCGCTGTAGGTGGATATCTGGATTAAGTTTTTTTGCTAAATGTTGCAACTCGATTGGTGTATTTGCATTATAATAAAACAGATTAAATAATGAAGTTGCTCTATTTGCCTATTTACTCAGCAAAAAATGTTCATAAATGGTCTAGCAGCTGACGGGTCGAGTTCAGTGGTGTCTGAATTTGTGCAGAAATGAACGATTGGTCATCGGCACCAAGCGGACAAATCCATTCATTCTAATTGCAAGCTAGGCCCCAACAAGTCAATGAATTGCAATTCACCATTTCATTTAAATAGAGAACAATTCATATTTACCGTATTTGATGTTTCTAAAACCCGTAAAAGGAAAAAAAAAGAGACAGTTTCCACGTAAATTTCCACTAGCCTCTAACTGGACCTCATTAACTGAGCGGAATTGGGATTTTTTTGCACCAACAAACAAAGATGACACAATCATGAAGCCTATTTTCGTATGTATTCTGGAGCTTGGGAAGGCTATTTTTGCTTCCAAAAGCCTCATTCCTGCGCAATGATCTGAGCTCTTCTTACGGGACCTAATCAAATTTCAAGAGGATCCTAAAAAAACTAGCATTTTCATGAATAAAACTATAAATGATTTAATAGTTGAAGAGTATTTTTATCTGAAAGAGTTGAGAAGTGCCATCTTATAATATGTTAATTAGAGTGCTCATATAAATGCTTTAAATATTAATTAGAGTGCTCATATAAATGCTTTAAATATTAATTAGAGTGCTGATATAAATGCTTTAAATTAAATATGGATATCTGTGATGAATGGTGCCTTCCAAGTCTTAAAAAACGATTCGAATCTCCCGCAATCGTTGTTCAGGACTAGCCGGTGTCGAATTTGCCTCTTGGTGATACGCTTTCTCCACCAAGTCCCATAGCTTTTAACACCTGAACATGATTTGCATATTAAGGCTGCAGAAGTGACATCTTTCTGCTTTGAAGATTAGAATCAGGGGCTAAGATGCTGAGTTGGTGTCGTTGCTTGGCATGGATGAAATTTTCTTTCACAATTTCGTGTCTACCTCACTAAAGTTATGTTTGGCTCTCTCGGTGGCTCATAGACGGGGATTTTGACAAAAATACGTAGATAACAAATAATAACGGCTTCAGCATCAAAGCACCAGTGGTCTAGTGGTAGAATAGTACCCTGCCACGGTACAGACCCGGGTTCGATTCCCGGCTGGTGCATCTGTTTAATTTATTTTATTGATCTTCTTCGAGCGATCGTTTCCCCACAAGTGTTCTTGTGGTCTGCATCACCTACCCACCTCTAACATTTTGTAACTTCCTCTTTCTTTTCTTTCTTTTTTCGAAATAATCAACCTACCTCTCTTTCCGAATTAACTGCGAGCATCCAACACCCTCCAAACTAAAGATGGCAGAAGAGAATAGTATCCAAGTTCCCAGGGTTAATCTGGGCAGTCAAGGACTAGAGGTAACATTTCAATTTTCAGAAACATAAGACATTTCTAGTTTCTCTGTTTCATATCAACTTTCTGTTCAGATCCCAACTGTTTGCTTTTCGCTTTCATATGAACTCTGATTTCTAGTTACCAAAGGATGTAGCTTTTATAGATTCAGGTTACTTGTTATCTAGTCCAGTTGAGGATACGGTTAGCAAGTTTTACTGCAAACTTAATGACAGGTTATGGCTTCACTTTACTGAATTTCTTTTCGCTATACTTTTCTTTGAGATCCCAGCTGGTTTTTAACATAAACTTTGAGTTCTGGTTGCCAAAGAATGTAGTTTTCGTAGGTTGATATTAGTTCTCATGTATCCCAGTTTGAGACACGGTAAGATAATTTACTGTTTATGGCTTCACTTTATCAGAAGAGAAACATTTTTTGGAGCTCTAACCCCATCTTCCACTTGCATTCTAACTGGCAGAGAAGTCTGCATGCCATCTTATTGGTTTTGTATCTATTAACTCTTTTCATGGGGGGCAAAGATGCTTTATTTTTGCAGTTTGTTTACAGTGAAAGGTGCCTGATCCTCTTTATCTTTTTCCTTTTCACATTGTATTCACATGTTTTTTTATCCTATGGGCTATTTAGGTGTCAAAGTTGGGGTTTGGATGTATGGGTTTAACTGGAATTTATAATGCTTCTCTCTCCGATGAAGATGGAATCTCAATACTGAAGGATGCCTTCGACAAGGGAATCACATTTTTTGATACAGCAGATATCTATGGACCCCATACTAATGAAACTCTGGTGGGGAAGGTACCTGCTTCTGCCTGTGACTTTATCTAATTTGTGTTTTGACAATGGGAAATACAAACTAGTCTTTAAATTTAACACTAATGTCAGATATCATTTTCAGGCCTTGAAGCATTTACCCAGAGAAAAAATTCAGTTGGCTACCAAGTTTGGTATTGTGGGAGTTCAAGCTCGTCATGTGATAGTTAAGGGCACTCCTGAATACGTTCGCTCGTGTTGTGAAGCTAGCTTGAAGCGCCTTGGTGTGGATTACATTGATCTATATTATCAACATCGAGTGGACAAATCTGTGCCTATAGAGGAAACAGTAAGAGATCTTCTTTTTCTACTGGACGTCTGATGTGATTATCTGGCATAAATGTAACAACTCACTATGTATCTGCTATTCTAAGTTATGGAAGTATGAGGTCATTTACTTGATGACTATCCTGGAGATGTAGATTAGTGAACTGAAAAATCTGGTGGAGGAGGGAAAAGTTAAGTTCATTGGCTTATCTGAAGCCAGTCCTGATACAATAAGGAGGGCGCATGCAGTTCATCCCATTACAGCTGTACAAATGGAGTGGTCCCTTTGGACTCGTGACATTGAGCAAGAAATTATTCCACTTTGCAGGTCAGCTCCATACCAAAATTGTAGCAAAAAGTGATAATATCACCGCCACTTTTTAGAGAGTGTAGGAGAAAATTATAGTGCCCATTTTTGGCAGCAACCCCACGAGCTAAAAGTTATATTCTAGAGAATTTAGATTACTGTTCTAAGACTTATGTCTGTGTAGGGAGCTTGGCATTGGAATAGTTCCGTATAGTCCTCTCGGTCGTGGATTCTTTGCAGGCAAAGCAGTTGTGGAAAGCTTGCCTGCTAATAGCATGTTGGTATGTATTGTCTTATCCTTTTATTGAGACATTAATGCATCAAAAGATCTTCACATAAGCATGTAATTTGGATTCAGTTTTTATGATCGTTTTATGGTAATTGTTCTGAAACATTCAACATGTGCTTTCAATTAGTAAAATTGTATGTGACGTGGATTCCATATATATCGTTCTTGAAAGTTGTTGCACCATGATTTGATATTTTTCTTCAGTGATTATATGAACTATTTTACAATGTTGAGATTCTAACTTTTTTACTTTATAGAAAGTGAAATTGATTAACTTAATGATAGTAATTTCTATTTTTAGGCTACACATCCTCGACTTCAAGGAGAAAACTTTGGACAAGAATAAAATCATTTACAATCGATTGGACAACCTTGCAAAGAAACGTCAATGCTCTCCTTCGCAACTAGCTTTGGCATGGATTCTTCAACAAGGAGATGATGTTGTTCCTATCCCTGGTCAGTGACTTTGACTTTCTTTCTCAATTGCATCAACTTAAACTAGCTTATATTGTTACAAGATACTAACATGAGATGTTCCAGCAAATGTAGTGTATAAACTTCAGTGCAATTTGACATATGATCTTACTCAAGTATTATTAAGGTTTGAAAACAGTAGCTATGCAGTGGGTTTCCTGTATTAGTGAATTTAGGATAAACAAGAAGCCAATAGACTGCATTACTAGCTCGCAGATTTTCTCAGCAATGTAATCTAAACATCCATTAGCTATCTTTCTAGCCATATCAAAAATTATGCTATGATCTGGGGAAACTTCAAAATTTGCATGCTAACCGTAATGCATACTGGTTAGAGATTGCCTTGTCTGTTTGCAGTTTTAACAGATTTGCTGTAATTTACTGGGTCTTTCCATCCTCTGAGTTTCTTCATTATATTGCATGGTTTGAAATGCAGAAGATGGGACACTACTGCATTATCATTTAACTGTTTGACATGGAATTGTTGCAGGGACCACCAAGATAAAAAACCTGGATGAGAATATAGGTTCTTTAAGGGTGAAACTTACAGCAGCCGAACTCAAAGAAGTTTCTGATGCTGTACCTATTGAAGAGGTAGCAGGCGATCGAACCTATGCATCCATGAGCTATTTGTCATGGAAGTTTGCTAACACCCCACCTAAAGATGGCAAAGTTTCAACTTGATTGCAATTGTAAACAACAATTTGTTCCTTCGGGACTTGGGAGTAGAATAATGACATGACAAGTGGAATTATTTCGATACTACTAAATCGATCAATAATAAATTGGAGCTGGTGTGGCTACAGAACCACTTGGCTTAAAGGATGAGGTCTTTGGTTAAGAATCTTAAATTTCTATACTGATACGTACAAGCATAGCTAGGGCAATTATGAAGCTTTTAGCATCCAACAGAAACTTCAAAGTTGAGGATTCTCGAAAGGAACAATACATGTTACTTGATTGGATGCCTGGAAAATAGCATAGGCTAACGTTCATTTCTATGTAGGAGCAACTTGGGCTCCAGTCTCAGGATGTCATCATCTTCACATAACTCAGCCAATTCATCCTTAGGCAGTGTTACTGTCACCATCCGTGCAAGCCCTTCTTCTATAGGAGTGACCAAAACCAAACCTTCACCCTCCACATTTCCTACATGACAAGCAACATGAACCGGCTTTTCGTTATTCTCAAAGCTTGCTGCATATAGCAAGGATTGATGCCCTGTGATCATCTGCTCCATATTGACACAAGTCAGATAAGGACCATACATTCTGAATGGTGCAGCGTACTTCCCTCCCTCTTCCTTCTGCGATTCAAGCCAATCTATAGCTGAACGGACTTGGCCCTCACTCGCACTTGAAATATGCTGGTGCATCAAATCCACTACTTCTCCTAACTCGTCACTTTCCATTTCCGTCTGACTTCGTGACAGCGTTGAAAAATGCAAGGCATTGCCAAAGTATCCTAGAGGGATTGGCGGCTGCACCAGCCTTCTCAAGTCCAAACAAACTGAGAGGGTGTGTTCATGGTCATGTCTTGGAGACTTTAAGCGCGTAATACGCATCCAAAAGAGTGATGCCAACAGCTCAAATGGAGTGGCATTGGGGCATCTATCGCCAGCTGTATTAAACCATTGCCTGATCGTTGAATCAGAGAATTTGAAGATGGCTGTGGCCATCTTCTCTGAGGAAGGTTTAACTTGTGCATTGGCCTTAGCTGCGTAGTGACTGAATGAATTGGTAAGAGGTTTAGGGACCGATGTTTCACCCGGTATTGATGTGTGGACCAAGGGTGGTTGCCCAATGGTCTCCTTGCGATGAGTCTCGCTCCAAGCCTTGAAAATGAGGATAACAGAGGTGAGGTCTGCTATGATATGCGCACAACTTAGTCCAAAAGCTACACCGCCTCCTTCAAATTCATTTACCTGTAGGAAAAGGGACGTGTCTATAAATATCTCAGCATAAACCAAAATGTAAAACGAACTTAAAACAGAACAACAAACACAGTTTTCTCAAAATTGGTATTTCATACCTCAATATAGAAGTTCGGTAGACCCCACATCACAGACACGATACAAACACTGAACAATACCGGAAAAGAAGCCGAGAGACATACGACAGCATAGATAAATAAAAACGTACCTGTAAACGGAAGGGTGCCCATGTACTAGGATCCTCAGGCATTTCCTCCCAAGCTGTCAGATCTTTCTCCTCCGCTCCATCAGCAGATCTCAACCACTCATCAAGCGTACAACCAACTTTTGCTCTAAAAACACGAACACCAGCATCATTGCACTTCACCTCCCAATTCCCCGCCTCACCTATCTTCAGTCGACCGGTTACCGGCGGGTACAAAGACAGCACCTCCGACAACGACACCCTCAGCGGGTCCAAATCAAAAAATCCAAACGGGTTTTTCTTGTAGTAAAAAATGACGTGAAGTGAGTGAAGAGCCATTGCATGATCCACTGCAGACAGTTGATGTATCTTGCCGGCCTCCACTGGCTTACTTGACACCGCCGTCAGCTTGGAGTGGACACTTACTCTACTAGTGGTGCCGTTATGAGCTGCCATTTTTGCTGAAAAAGAAAAGAAACAACTATAGATATAGATATATAGATACGGCAAGGAATATTATTCCGTCTATATGTGGTAGTGCAGGCACAATTGAAGAAAGATTGTTAAGAAGATGGGCAAGCAAAATATGAAAGGCAGGCCAGGTATGATAAAGTATATATAATATGATGCAGTAAAAGAAGTAGTGGGAGCGACATTTGTTGGGAGGACAGAAAATTAAAGGCGACTGGTATTTGTTAGATAGCATTTAATGAAGGGGGAGGAGGAGGAAGGCGGTATAGATTAATATGGATGAGGTTTCAGTTTCACAACTTTCTCGGGTCCACCCACCTCGACCAGGTTTAAATTTAACGTAATAATAATAATAATAATAATAGGAAATTATTTATATGTGATAAGAATGAAGGTGTTGGTTAGTGGTTAATAGATAGGGCTTTGAAGGGAAGGCAAAAGCAGACGACCGACAAACAACTCCAAGAGAGAGAAACTATGGTTGGTCGAAAAGTACACGTTAGTCACCGCAACTCCACTTTTGATGTCGATTACGACTCCGACGATGGCTTGGAAGTTTTCAAGTTTCAGCTTTTTTCACTCACCTCACTTCCTCCCCACCAACAAAAGGTCTCCTTTCCTTTCTCTGTCTGTCTTTTTTCATTCGGTTCTACTTTATTGACGATGTTATGGGCTTGTGTAGATTCTTCGAGAACATGATGATGAACCCGTTTTGGATGGCTCTGATTTCGCTGACGGAATCAAGTTGCTTTCCATCAATGACGAGGGGGAATGTAGCGAGGATTTTTTGAAGTCCGACGAGGAATTTGCTCGAATGCTAATGGTCGTTTATTGGTTTTCATAATTTCAACATTAATTTATTTTATCTTTTTTTTTTTAGTAATGTTATGTAATGTATTGGATTTGGTGTTTTAGGCCGAGGAAGAGGCGCTGATGTTGCAGGAGTTTGCTGTTCAAGGACAAAGTGAATACTTCGAGGCCAGAATTCGACCTTATGTTACTCAAGTTTTGATGGTAATACCAAATTATTGGTTTCTTATTGGGAAGAATGCTTGTATTGAATGCCATGTGATGATTGTGATGGCTGCTTTTTCACCTTCGAATTGTTTTCTTGTTCTTAATGTTTGTTTGGTGGGTTTGTTGAGAGAAATTAAGATCTTTTCTATGTGTGATTATTTATTAAGTGAGACCCGAGAAGTAAAAATAATTTATTTCCTCTCTAAACTTTCTTTCCCATGCGGATATGTGACAATCGATAGTAAATGTGGTGACTATTTATTGACTTATTAGCCGACCTTTTCTTTGTAGTACGAGGACCCAGTGCGACAGGAGGCAGCAAGGAAGACAGTTCCTATAGAAGAGCTTGAGGAGAAAGCATTGGTTTCCTTGGCAAAGGTTATAGATCTTATTTCTTTCCTTATAGCTGGTTGTGATATGAGTAACTGTTAGCTTTTATCACTTTTAGGTTCTGAGAAGGACGCAATTGTGAATAATTGGATAAAACTGGCAATTAGTAAAAAAAAAAGTAAGGTCAGTTTGTATATAACGCAATGGTCAAGGAACATGTGTAAGATATCTATATGGTTCTTACTCGATTCTAAATTGCATATCTGGTTATTATGCCGACTAAAAGTGATTTTATTTTTTCCTTCTCCTGCTTCTAGTGGATTCTTTGAAGAAAAAATCGTCCATAAAAAATAAAAGATGAGAGCGTAAGAAGTTACAGAATATGAAATGCCTCTCATAAAATGGAGGAGATAAAAATATTTTGTGCCTTACGAGAGGGAAATTTTTTTACTTTAAAAAACCAATCTATTGGCATATTCATATGGGATCAATGGTTGTAGACTCTTCATCCAATTGATATATGACTATAGGTATAGGAATTTTGAGCTTCAATTGGTTATCAGTGGCCAATAAGCATTCTGATATCTGTATGGTTACATTTATGGTTCTCATGCTTCGATACGTGCTCACTGACCAAAAGGCATTTGATCATTATTATGATTACATTTATTGTTGTCGTGTTGAACCTAATTTTTTTTGTTAGTAAAGTATGGGTGTAGTGTGATTTTTAGAATGTCATAAAATTAACAATATTTTGCCAACGGACGGGGCTGCTTATTGATATAGATAATGCATGATAACAGTTACTTGTTTTTTGGCTGACCTTTGATGCGTGGTGCTTTAACACTTAAGAAATAATTGATTTGCACAATTTTAGATGTGCACTGCATGGTATGAGTTATTTTATATCATGATGGAGCTAAATTATAAATTCCTGAAATAGATATGGTTTTAAGTTTATTTGATTATGATATGAATGAGATGTTTGTTCTTATACATAATGGTAATCGGTTTTTCTCATGATTATGTTGTAGGAAGGTAACCTCAAACCGACAAAAAAAGAACAAGACCATGCTTTCCTACTGCAGCTGCTTTACTGGTTCAAGCAATCATTCAGGTGTCATCTCTTTAGTATTTTTACATTGGATTTAAGTAAGAAAGGGAAATCCAACACTTCTATTACCCTGTGAAGTAAGTAGGCTGATATCAATTGTCTGTTACATGTAAAGGAAGAGGATTAGACCTAATAGTATAAGAGGAAAAATCAACTTGTTTAATGCACTCTTGTCCAGCTTAATGGAAATTTGCTTTCTTTGATTGATATCCAAATTCTAGGATTAATTTGATTGGATCTTTCAGTCTGGCAGACATATAAGATTACACCATTAAAAGTCTAGTAAATCCATTCTATCTTTAAATGCCATTTTTGGAAGCTCTATCAAGTTACAGTCGTACCTTCAAAAAGTTTATGTTATAGCATTCCTTCTTACGGGAAGGAATTCCTATACTGAATGGCTTTAGTGTCTAGGCAAACACTAATGTGGACATTATTAATGTTTAAGTGCTTTTTGTTAACAAATCTTGCATCCTTGGGGACAACAGGCAGGGGTGCATGAGATCTTCAGTGTTCTTGATTTATTGCTTAAAATTAGATGTTCCTAACTCTCTGAATTAATTTTGAAGACCTGGCATTACTGATGTCTTTAGTGTTTGTTTTGAGAGGAAAAATCTGTTTGCCTAACCTATTAATAAGGCAATTATGCCTTTTCTCTAGATTTTGGGGTCATGTTGTCTGTAGACTTTAGGAATCAAAGAATTTTTTTTTATTTACTAAAGTTTGGCAAACTGTTTCCACGAAGTAATTTTAGCTCAAACTAGTAAATTGCTTTGTGTGCTGAAGTTTTGGAGAGCTTTTGTAGTCCTTAATTTACAAAAGTTGATCTCCTTGTCATGCAATTGCTTGCATTGATAGTGATCTTCTGACGTTATAGATGGGTCAATGCACCCTCCTGTGATGCTTGTGGCAATGATACTGTTCATCAAGGAATGGGTGATGCACTTGCTTCAGAAACTCAATACGGAGCAACTCAAGTTGAACTATATCAGTATGTACTGACACTATTTTGTTTATAGTCTTCTTGGTTAAACGCCTCTCATTTTCCACCCCTCCTGCACCCCTGTTCTCTCTCTGCCACCTTCCTGTGGAAGTTCTGTATCTATCTTCCTCATACTTTGGAATCTCCATCATGATCAACCTGTTCTTTCCAATTGTGACTGCGATGTTCCAATGCAAGTAGAAGTGTACTCACTGGAAGATGCTTTTCTCTTTGTGACTATTGGGAGTAGCAACAGGAGTTAGCTGAGTTTATGTTTAGACTATGGTGGTTCTATGGGAATTTGCAGTCATTCTTTTGTACTTAATGTTGTAACTATTGCTCCAGCAAAGATCTTGAATTCAATCCACTTACAACTTCTGGCTAAAGTTAGAACAAATATCTGTATTCCTTTCCAGAATCCACTTCTTTTGTGAATTCTAAATGTCAATGGGGGTCTTTATGTTATAAAACTTTTTGCAAAACCACCTTTGATCATTACATGTGCAGGACAGACATGATTTATCTGGAATTTTCTCCTATTTGTATAAAACTTTAATTTCTTAGTTAGAGGTCTTGTATCTTGTTTATTTTTCTGCATATACGCTTTTAAGATTCTTGACTTCTCAATTTGTATGTATTCTTCTATTTTCTCCACTGGTGAAACCACAGCTGCGATAGTTGCACAAGAACCACTCGATTCCCACGATATAATGATCCATTAAAGGTTTTTCCTCTACTCGTTGGATGTTTGAATTTAAATGAACTTCTTCTATGTTATCTTATCTCTCCACCATTTTATGCAGCTTGTTGAAATTCGACGGGGCCGTTGTGGGGAGTGGGCTAATTGCTTTACACTTTACTGTCATGCTTTTGGCTATGAATCTCGATTGGTTAGTCTACTTTTGGATCCAAATCCAAATTTCTTGTTGTTCTGGAGGAAAGATTAAATGCATTAATGTTTTTAATCCGTTCAATTGATTAGTCCCTTTATCTGAATTCAGTAACAAGCATACACTTGGATGATTGCAAACAAATTCATCCCATTCCTTAAGGTTATATTGTCAGTTATGAACAGTGATAGTACTGCTTTCTACCATTCAGCTATTTCAGTGTATATTGAAACTGGAGAATCTAAACAGTAAGGAGGTTGTATCAGGTTTTTACATGTAGGACGAGTTTTTAGGTAATTTTGATACATCACACCACTAAATTAACAGTTGTTGCTAGAAAATTGTACGTTATATTTGACAAAATGATGGTTTTTAGTTGTATAAATTGAATTGTTGATTTACAAACTGAATATATAGGTGTTTCTAAATCAACAATTGAGTTTCTGATGGTTTAGACAGGTACAAATGGAACAGCTACTGAAACTTTTCTATTTATGTCAATATATACGATGTGCATTATAAATTAACTGCTGAACAAAGCAGTTATCTGCAAGAGTAACTTCTAAATTATATGAATGTTTGACTCATTAATTGATTTCTTTTTTTTTTAGAAAAAGTTATGTAATTGTTATTAGTAAACAATAACAAAATTTTAAAAGCAAAAATATGATTAAATAATAATGAATTAAAAAATAAAATATTTTCTTTATTTTACTTCCAAATTTTAACTCCACCTGTGCAAAAGAGAGTAGGATTCAGCTTTAGTGTATTTCTGTCCCTGATGTTTGAGAAGGAACTTCTTTTACAGAAGTTGTAAATATTGAAGATTGTTATGAAATTATTACTTAAATGCCTTCTTTCCTACCTGACTTATTTAATTTAAAGGGATATCAGGTATTCCTAATTTAGAGTGCATTTTCTGTCTGAGATTCTTCAAAAGTGACGTTGGAAGGAAGAATTCTGCATATTGATGTTGTCCAATTTTAGTTGTTCCCACTTCTGTTTTTAAGCTATAAGCCTTTAAATCTTAATGACTATAAGCTCAACGTTCTCTTTGTGAATTATGATTTCTCATTCTTTTTGACCACTGTCTTCTCACTTTATAGAAAGTTACAGTTATCCCTCAACATACGATATGCTTTTTCCAGCAACTATATTGCTTGCCACTTATTAAGACATAGGAGAGGGAGAAAAGCTCATTAAGAAATTTTAACATAGGTGGAGAGATAACTGGAACTATTTCCAATTTTGTTTTCATTTCAGATCCTGGATTTCACGGATCATGTTTGGACAGAGTGTTTCGCCCCAACTTTAGGGAGGTAAGACTGATTGTTACCGTTGATGCACAAGCATTCAACTATTAAGTCAGCTAATGACTCTACTGGCGCCATGTCAGTGATGATAGTTTCCACATGATTTTATAGATGGATGCACCTCGACCCTTGTGAGGGAGTTTATGACAAACCATTATTATATGAAAAAGGGTAATTCTATCAACAACACCATCTATATTTCTTAATTAATTCGATTGTCCTGTTTCTGGATGTTCAAGGTAGAGTTTCTCCCACCATCCTTCTATAAAATTTGGAACTTTTCTTTGATTTCTAAGTTACCTTTTTCTAGATGGGGAAAGAAACTGAATTACGTTATTGCTATTGCAAAAAATGGAGTTTATGATGTTACCAAGCGGTATACAAGGAATTGGCCTGAGGTAGGTACAGACTTAGAAATGGCATTCTTCCATTTTGATTCTGTAATCCCTTCATGTACAAGTAATTAGACCTGTGATTGTATTTCTCTGTCTGAAGGCTTTTATGTTGTAGGTTCTGTCTCGACGAAACATTACTACAGAGCCTGCTTTGTCAGCTGCAATCACCAACTTTACAAAAGAATGCCGAAGAGGCTTTGCATCTCATATGCTTTCTGTACTTGAAGACCGTGATAGAAGTGAATCTGAAGAACTAGAGAGATATGTCCGTTCCACAGACGATACTTCACTCACATTGCCTGGAAGACAGAGTGGAGACAAGGAATGGCGCATTTCTAGATCAGAAATTGGCTCCCGAGAAAGTTGTTCATTTAGTTGCTCTTCATGTCCTGTACGTACATGCATGGATGAGCATGTGACAAGGATTTACAATGCATTTATCCCCCTATTTTCTCAATTTGTTGAGAATTCTCTTTCTAAAGCTAGAGTAATTCAAATGCTGAAGGTATTCAAAGGGATTCTAGTGGATCTTACGAAAATATCGTATAAAATCAGGAGAACTTCGATAGACCCATTTATGCTTCATTTTCTACCATATTTTGGTGAGCTGCTTAATGCTCTTTCACTGAAGAACGAGATAGACAGTAATGGAAAAGTGGATATCTATCTCGCTGGTGATCCTATCAAGACCTCTTTAGCATTGCCTGTTATGTTGGATACTTTAGACGACGTGATCGACAATCTTGACAAATGTGTGAATTTTGGCAAACTTTCTCTCCCCCCGCGACTTTTGAAGTTGAACAGAATCCATTCGGGCTCAGTTGTTGCAAGTGGGGAAGAGCTTCCCTTTGGAATTGTGCGTGATAATAATGGGTTTTCTTTATGAGCTCACTTTTTATAGAATCATACATGCATGGACATGTCAATGTACATATGTGTATCTAGAAAAATATAGTAGGATTCATGCAAAGGATGCCTGTATGACTATTCTTTTGTTACTTTCAGGGAACATCAGCATTTGACGGACTTCGGTCATCTAAATGGGAGGAACCAAATGGTGCTAGAGGTTGGAATGACCACATAGCAATCTTTTTATGTCAGCCTATCAAACTTGGATAGAGATTCTCAATCCTTTTCTCAGTGCGCTCTACTAGGGACTAACAGATAGGAAAGGGTTTTGTGCATCAATTTCAATTGTTGACTTGTGAATATTTATTAGATATTATAGCTGAATTGTTGTCATTCCAGAGTTACTAAGTTGAGTAGATCTGCTAGAGTAACCATTTGATGTTTCAATTTGTAAAATTCGCCAACTGATGAGATGGAGTCTAGAACAATTTCTATATTGCAATTTCTGATCCAATCTGTTGTTTTTATGTTCTATGCAATAAATGGACAAGAATTAACTCGTCATTTTGTCTTTGTAGAAGGTTGTTTTACTAGTTAATTTATTTTTACTTGAGACTTACGATAAGTTCACTGCCTCTTGTAGATTCTTGGATGTTGTACCGACCATCAGACAACCGGATGCATGAATTAGTGGCTTATGGCTTGGTATCTGCCGACGATGCGCCAGAGAGGGATCCCATGGATTGGTAGAAGTACTAGCCTTAGATGAAGGACATTTTCATTTATAGGTTCAAATTTTCGTTGGCATCCAAAATCCTCAAACCCTTGTGACCTTATCAAAGTGTTTGATTTCTGTGACAGGGTTGTCGAAGGAAGTGACGACGGGGGGTTGAATTGGCATGTCCTAGATAAACAAACTTCACAGTTGTTTGAAAAGCGGTATCAGAGTAGAACGTTTGAGGTTGAATCGAAAGGTTTGTTATGCAATGCATTCAGGTAACTTGTTTAACGATTCATATGTGCTCACACTTAAGTTTGGAGTTTCTCGTGAGTTTATTGAGCTAATGAAATGGCAGGTTCCGGTTTCTGTCTGTGAAAGATGTTCAGTCAACTTCACGTCTTCAATTGAGTGGCATTGACCTGTATTCAAGCGGGATTTAAGTTTTCTGTAACCTGATGTCTTCTGACATCAGTTTTCTGTAAATTCATATCTTCAAAACCAAGCATTGACCCCATCAAATCAAGTTGAGGAACAAATGCAATCTTTGTCAACATTTATTAACTTCGGTTTTTGTTTCAATACTAGCGATGTAATTTGAAGAAGTTTCCACACATGGATCTTAAGACCTTAATTTCGACTGGAAAACCCTGAAAAATGGGAATAAAATATGAATTTCAATTTTTGTAGCTTGTCTGACACAGAATTGGAATATATGAAATTTTATTTTAATTTCCAAACGTACAAAAAAAAAAGAAACTCTATTACATAGTGGAAGCATTGGTGAATTATTATCAGATTGCTATTTCAACTTGAAAATCAACAATACGAAAGGAGCCTAACTATTTAAGGCTGCCAATGGCATGAAGTGTAGAGGCGCTCTGTTAGTTTCTGCCAAAATCAGGCAACACTTGTCTAGATGATTAATACAGCAGGGAACCGAGGGCCCTGCAGTACACGTCATAGCTGATATTAACATAAGCAAAATGATTCTCACTCAAAACACATATGACTCGCCTGTGGTGCCATAAAACTTCCCAACCTGTAACTGCAAGCACCAAAGAATAAACTAAGAAATTTCCACCATCATCAATGCGGAATTTTGCTTTCACCAATGAGATGAATATCAAATCCAATCATGCGGATAGAAATAATGTCTGCTACAGATATTTTTTTTCTTTTTTGTTTTCTTTCCGAAGCTTTCCACACCACTGTATCGACATAAACAGAAAAGAAGCTTTCAGGGGTCCAATACGTGTTTTGTATTGAAAAATTAGGAATAGAAAATAACATCAGCAACAACGACATCCAATCTCTCTCCTTTGGGCTTTAATGGTCCTCAATCTTCTTCAAGGCCTTCATATCGGTGGTCTCCACCCTGCAATTATTAAAACAAGAACGAAGTTCATGTCTGCAGCCGGTACAATTAGGGTATCTATAAGGATGAACACAAAAACTCTAGATACATCTCAGATTAGACAATATTATTACCGTAATTGCTTAAAGGAATCTGCTTTACTACCACACACATTGTGCCAGGGCATTCAAACGACATCAGATCAAAGTTGCAGCTGGGAATTCGATAAAAACACTAGATACAACTAATAATTACACGAAACTGATGATAGAAAACAGAGGACAAAAAAGGACCCAGATGAGTTAGACAAATAAGTTAGAAAAGCAACCTTGTTTAGAGACAAAAGCTGTGCCAAAAGAAAAAGAGGTCAAGCCAACTCACGTTGTTCCGAAAAGAGCAATCTTTTGGATTTTGGTGATCTCAGAACCAGATTGGTTGTCCTCAATGAAAACTGTCAAGCTGGAAATTAACAGAATTAGCTGCTAGTGGATATCTGATATCAACAAGATGAAGAAGACTAGACAGAACATTTCGCATACCTACGAACATTCTGAAACTTGACATACTTCAAGACTACTGGTTTTCCCTACAAATTGTGAATGAAATACAAGCAATTAAGCTGTAATTTTATTGATACTATTTAAACAATTGGGTCAACTATACTGATAACAGCAGCACAATATTGAATACCTTGAGATCCTCCAGGGACAGAACTGCAGTGTCACTAGGAGGGAAATCATTGACATTACTATCATAAATGTAAAAACATGGACAAGTAAGATAAGCATTTCGAACATTTTACCACCTTGATAATCTACTAAGAAATTCAATCTAAATAATACCTAAAACCCATGTGCTCCTTGTTTGAGAAAAGTTTTATAGTTTTAGGACCTGTAGGAAAAAAAAATCAAGATGAGAATAATAAAAAAAGCGTACAGAATTAATGTCATTTATTATCTTATGTATGCAAAGTCAACCAGAAGAAGATGGCATTGTCTTACAAAATCTGCTTTTTTTCTTTTTTCTTCTGGTTGAACTTTGCATACTAGCATCACAGGGAAAGCTAAGTTTACAGATACCTTCTTCTTCAGGACCTTTTATAACAATAGAAAATAGTTTAACAACTTGAAGGAAGGGTATATAAATCAATAGCTGCTCATCCGCATCACTCCCCAGATTCAAGGCGTCATCCTCCCTATAGCCCTAAGTCCATAAGCGGAAAGATAAACGAGTATTTCAGTTTTCACAACGGATTAAAGAAGAAAATTCCCAATTTCTGATAAAAGAGTCCAAGACACGTGAGATCGTGCCAAGGACTCTTGACATCTGAGTTAGCTTTCACGACAAGAATTTAAGAATCTCATTCAGTCATTTCAATCCCTTTTGACCAAATCATACGAATAGAACAGTTTCTAAGTCAGAAATGAGCTGCATTTAAATTTTTGCTCATCCACATATAGCTATAAAATCATCAAAATCACCGAAAAGTAATAAGTTACCATGCATCCATGATTAAAAAAAATGAAGAAAACCGAAAAGTGCAGCAAGTTACCTGCTTGAGAGCATTGGAAACTGTATGGTTAGTGCTTTGGTTAAGGCATTCAATTCCAGACCAGTCAATGTAGTCCAATAGATCAACCTGATTCATCTTGAAACTCAGTACCCAAGAAAATATTCCAATCCGCTCCCCCAACGCCCAGTTCCCCAAATTCCAAAAATCCCCACTAATTCTAAAATGAACCAAACATCAATAAACAACAGACAGAAGAATACCCAGAAAGGGAAAAAGAAAAACCTGAGAACATGGCCACTTACTTGGCTTCTTTGAATAGCATTGGTTGATTCTGATGCCATGGATTAACTTCCTGATCAAAAGCTTGAGTCTTGAGAGGAAAAGGAAAAAGGTTTCGGGTTCAGAGAGACTCAGATAGCACACAGAGAAACAAAGCAACTTAGCAGGCACGAGAGAGATTCCCAATCAAGACAAATTTTATATCTAATTACGTGCCATCTGACACGGAAAATATCGAAATAATTTTAATTTTAAACCGAAGAATAAAACGGCGTCATTTTGGCCTTTCTCTTTTCTCTTTGTTTTAAGACTTTAAGATTTATATTAAATTCATGAAACTAAAATCTATTTATCCCAACTCATCAATTTAGCCTATTGATTTGTTTTTAATCGTCTAGCATATTTAATCCACTCTCTTTTCTAAATAAAAATATACGAGGTTAATTTCTTACCTAAAAAGAAGAATACAATAAAATACTTGTGAATTACTTCAAAAATTGGAATATAAGTTAAATTTTACTTAAGAAATTATAATTATATTATTTGTAAATATCATATCATATTTATAGATGTTAGTTTATAACCTACAATTAATCATTTGATTGTAATTCAGTGAGATAATTATATAAAAGCATTACTTATTTTATATATAATTATTTTATTAAATTATGTATAAAAACAAAGTTCATGGAATAGATATATACGTTGCAAATGAAATTTTCATAAGATTCATATTATATTTATATATGATTTTTAAATTATTATTAATTATTTTTTTATTGAGATTAGATATTAATAGAGCGTAAAAGGACTAACATATATTATATTTTTTTTTATAAAGTAAGTAGTCTATTTTACAGACTAAAGTATAAAGATGCTTAAATAAATATCTAATTGCTTGTTAGAGAATAAGTTTACTAAACTAACCTAATATAAAAATTTTATTTGAAACGTTTTTTGTATGTCTACGAAAATTTTTATTGTAAGTGATTTATTAACTTGAGATCGCCAAAATATTTCATATAAGGATTATAACTTTTTACACTTTTTTTGAGATATATTTGTTAAGGGTAGCTCAATCAGTCATTAGATATAACATATTCTAAGTGTTATTTCATCTTGATCAAGGATTTTTGAATGAATAATAATCAAGAAAAATGAAAAGTTCTTCTTAATCACTTTAAGGTAGGTGTATAAATAAATTTGAGATCCGTTAACGTCAACACGTGTTTTCGTTAGCAAAGTTGTATCAGAGCTAGTTATACAAATACTACGTCAAGTGTTCGAATCGCAGTAATAACTATCCTGCGTTCCAACACGTCTATGGATCGAGTACCATAGAAAACTGGGATCCGACGGGTGCTACAAACCCCGAGCTGTCAAAAGCAACAGAGGCGTGGTGGGTGTATAAATAGATTTGAGATCCGTTAACGTCAACACGTGTTTTCGTTAGCAAAGGACGTCTTCTTGACTGGAATGGTTTAGACAGAGAAAGATGTAAGAGGAAAGAAGGACTATTTACTCGTGAAATGAGAAGGTAGAAGATGCCTTCTTATATAAGTACAGATGCTTGAAAAAGTAAAAAAAATATAGATAGGTGGCCAACATGATGGCCGACAACTTTCCTAATTTTAGGTATTTTAAATTATATTTCAGATCAAGGTTTTTTTACATAATCTTGCAAAAGAAAGGAGAAGTTTATAATTAAAATATAGTACAAAAAACCAATGGGATTGGACAGATGCAGACACCGAAGCAATGAGGAAACTCAAAGCCTTATGCACTAAATTACCAGCTTTATATAATTATCTTCCTCAGGATGCACTAATTGTACAAATTGATGCAAGCAACGATACGTGGGCTGGATGCCTTTTGGAAAAAACCACCACAATCAAAGCAATTACATCTATGCAAATATATCAACGGAACTTTTAGTCCGACAGAATGCAAATATCCTATTCATGAAAAAGAGACACTTGCCTGTCTCAAAACTTTAAGAAAATAGAAACTTGATTTATTACCAGTTAGTTTTTCAGTTCAAACAGATTCTAAATATTTAGTTGGATTTTTAAAATATAATATAAAGCAAATTTTAACCAAGGCAGATTAATTAGATGACAACTTGAATTGAACCAGTATCAGTTTTCTATTCATTATATCAAATCTTCTGACAATTTTCTTGCAGATATTTTAACCAGAGAATGGAAAAGTAAAAAGAATATAGACAGGTGGCCGACATGATGGCCGACAACTTTTCTAAAGTAAATAAAAAAAGCAAAAGTAAAGAGAAAACTACAGTGAAAAGTAAAGAAAAATCTACAGAAAAAATACTTTACATAAAGTAGAGCAACGGAGACCGTTGCTTTTGAGCCGCTAGGGGCCTACATTTTAAAGCAGATAATCTGCCTTGGTTAAAATTTGCTTTTATATTATATAATTGATTATTAATGATGGGGAACTAACATGATTAGACTTAAATATAATAAACATTAATTTTATGCTTTTTGTCTAGTGGAAATATCATACGATGAAAGCATTGAATCATTAAAAAAATCATATATGATATGACTGGTTAAAACTATTTTGACATTCTTAATTTATATTTGGTAGTTATGATATATTGTTTAACGTTAATTTTGATAGATACACACACACACGCACACGCAGGCACGCACGCAGGCACGCACACATACATATATATATAATTTAATGGAGAATTAAATATATATTATATGAGTTTAATCTATCTAATCATAAATACAATTTAAGGTTTTAATTTATATCAATTGCTAATATGTTTAGGAATCTAATGAGCCACATATAAAGAATAAATCATGAGAAAAAAGATAATTTAATCAAGTTAGTCTTAATTGTGAAATCTGATAAAGTTTAGAATTGAATATTAGATATTTGATAAATAAGAACCAATATGAGTTATTCTTATCTAGGCCTAATAAACATTTAATTAGAATTAAAAGTAATTCTAATTAAAGTAAAATTAAAATTAAAATTTTATTTCAATTAACTTATTATAAAATCTAAATATTATTTTAAATATGCTTAGGCTCTAAAGAAGCTAGTACTTTTAACCTACTCTTTCAATGTGTTGGTGTAAGTACCATTAAAAGCCAGAAACGTATGTAACTATAGCAAGTATGATGAACTAATTTCAGTCGATTTAACAAAAATAATAAGGAAAAGAATCAAATTATATAATAAGGTATGAATTAAGTTTATATTTATTATGGTTATGTGTTAATCATATTATAGAGTTTAAAGTGATATTGACTTTTAAAAAACCAAACCAAAATATTTTGTATTGATTCTACTCCAAGATCAGATTTCGCCCTAATTTCTCAACATTAGATGTGTCTTATTTAGGACTCTTGTAAGCTAAATTATTATTATTATTTTAGTTTCTTTAATCTAAAAATAAAAAAATAAATATATGATTTGTTAGCCTTAAATAACATATAAAAGAAGTGAATAGTGTGTGTTTTTTTTTTTATCTATTTGAAATTCTAATAAAGAAATTCCTAAAAAAATAATTATTATTGTTATACTAAAAGAGAATAAAATAGATAATGAAGAGAAGTTTGTCTGTATATGCATATTCAATCAAGTGAATTGCATGTTTTCTTTTCTTAGGGTAAAGAGAAAACTTTTATAAATTTTCTCTTTCATAGGTGAAGAGGACTTTAATAATTCAGTTCAGATCTCAATCACTCTAATAGAATTCAAGAATTACTTTCTTAATCATAATATCATGTTCACGTGAATGTAGATATAGAAACTCTCAAAAATTTCCTGATGTGAAAAAAATCGTTTATTTGACATCATATTGAATTTATAAAACATCACGACATGCTCTAATGCTCAAATCTTGAATAAAAACATAATTTAGAGTGATTTTTATGTCCTTTAGTGGGTATAATACTAATCTAGTTAGTTAATATTTGAATAAAATAAGATTATCTTTGGAAAAAATTATAATTAAAATAGAATTTCAAAAGATATTATACAATTTTACTTAATATATATCATTTAGGTATAGCAAAAATGACCCAGCTCTGCTCATTTTTGGCCTAAGATGGTCGGGTCACGAACAAAATTTTAAAATTTTTTACTTAGAAAATAAATGATGGGCTAGGCCAGCTTGGCCCCCTAGTGGCCCGACGGGCCTTAGCCCGGGCGCAGGTCCCGGGCCAGCCCGCGGGTTACCAGGGCCCAGCCCATTGACATGCCTAATATCATTAGCTCTCACTTTGTGTTCATAGTTGGGAGACTTCTTTCTAAATATAACTAATTATTAACAATGGGAAACTAACATGATTGGACTCAAATAGAATTGACATTAATTTTGCGCTCTTTTTCTAGTGGAAATATTATGTGACAAAAACATTAAATCATACAAAAAAATTGTGCATGAAATGATATTTAATTCTCTAATTAAATTATTCATATATATAATTAAATTATAGAATTAAATATACATTATAGGAGTTTAATTTATTTAATCATAGATACTATTTAAGTTTATAATTTATATCAATTGCCTACAACTTTAGGAATCTAATAGACCACATACAAAGAATAATTGAAGAGATAAAAATATAATTTAATCAAGTTGATTGTGAAGTCTAAGAAACTTTAAAATTAGTATTTAATTATAATTAACTGTATTACTAATTAAAGTATAATTAAAATTATCATTTTATTTCAATTAAATTATTATAAAGTTCAAACCTTATTGCAACTAGGCTTAGGCTCTGAAGGAGCTAGCGCTTTTGGCCTACCCCCTATGCACCACATGTAGAGCTCTCTCAACACGTTGGTGTAGGTACCATTAAAAGCCAAAAAATTATGCAAGTATAGTAGTTGCGATGAACCAATTTCAGAAATGATTTGACAAAAAAACAAGAAAAGTGATCAAGCTACATAATAAGGTATGAATTATGATTATATTTATTATGGTTATGAATTAATCATGTTATAGAGTTTAAAGTGATCTTGACTTTCAAAAAATCAAAAAAAATTTTTTTTTATTTATTCTACTACTTACAGGATCGAATTTTGCCATAATTTCTCAACATTAGATGTGTCTTATTTAGTACTCTTGAAAGCCAAATTATTATGATTTTTTAGTTTCTTTAATCTAAAAAAATTAGATATATGATTTGTTAGCCTTGAATAATATATAAAAGGAAGTGAATAATGTGTGCTCACTTTTGATATATTTGAAATTCTAATAAATAAATTGCTAATAAATTAACTATTATAATAATAAAATAGAATAAAAAGATATAAAATTAATCTAAAGTAGTTTAACTAAATAATTGTTGACTTATGTTCATTCCATAGTTTTCACTTAAGAAATTACTATTGTTTTCTTCAATAGTTGAAGATAAGTTTTTTGTATATGCATTTTTGTTCGAGTAAAAATGAACTTTTTCATATTTTCTTTGTTAGGATAAAGAAAAAACTTTTATAAATCTTCTCTTTCATAGGTAAAGAGTGTTGAGTTAGCCATGACAACCCGAAAATCACATGATTATACATGCATGCAAGGATATGTAAAGAATATAAAACATAAAAACATTTTTACCTTTGTTCCTTCTCCTTTCTTGTTTCTTCTAGTTGTTTGGGTTGTTGAAAATACCAAACCCTTCCTTGATCACCCAAGAACACGCAAAGAAGGAAGATAAAACAGTGTGTAAGAGTTTTAGAACACCAAACTTGATGAATTCAAGTAGATGTTCAAATAGGAGATAGATCATTTGAATTAATTCTTAATTCAATCAAATCATGAAGGGTTTAATGATGCCAATTTTCCGGAATATAAATGGATTAACACACGAACTTTTTGATAGTTAATTATCCAACTTATGAACCTTTCCATAAATAATTACCATGCAATTCATCCTTTCACCATATTATACTCCACTTAGTTCAGAGTATGGGCTATGTGTCAACTCCCACTAGACTAACTACGTCACATATAGTCTAAGTGATGTTAGTTTTTATCCTAAGATCTTATTACTCTATATGTTATTGAAGACTCTCTTCATGACACATAATTGCTCTAGCCAGAGAGTCCTGAGTAATGACCCATCAAGAGGCCGTGGGTATCATCTCCTTCAATCAGGAGTGGTGAATTCTTTATTAGCTACCCAATTACCTTCAAATACTAATAGCTGTACCCAATCGCCACCCTAAGAGCGACCTCGTCTTGAGGTAACAAAAAATGATGTCAAAGCACAGGATTAGTATCCAATATATCCTTGAGTACCTCAAGTTAAGGATATTTGCACCATTGCTATGATGACATTAATATTGACATTCGATAGATTATCCATATGATAATTTCATATTGAGTCATCTGATGTACTTACTGTCTTAGTAAGTATGCACATGTTAACTCTAAACATCTCATACTTATAGTTTATGTGATCTATTATTGTTAAGTCAAGAGGATTTACGATGACTAATTTTGATGACAATCAAATAATATAAAGTTAGAAACAAAAGAACTTCTTTGACAAGTGTGTTAAGTGCGCATACGCAAAGATTATGCAGACGCAGACGCAGATGTAGACGCAGACGCAGATGCAGACACAGACACAGACGCAGATACAGACGTAAACGTAAAGACTATGCAGACGCAGACGCAGATGCAGACGTAGACGCAGATACAAACACAAATGTGAAGGCAAAATAGAAGCAAAGAAGACATAGACGATACCACGAAGATACACTAGCATGTCAGACAGTTATTTAGTCAGA
>JANZXR010000003.1:25744685-25755649 GCA_027575705.1 Erythroxylum echinodendron
CCCTCAATTCAATCCTATGCATTTATTCCATAAACTGTTATGCTTAATTTAACGAAAAAAATTTCAGGGGGCCAACAGCCCAACAAATTAACGCTTCCAGTTAAGACCAACCCATTAATCCGAAATTCTAATTTCCATGGTTTGAACATATTCGCGTAGAGCGGGCTTAGGTTTGGCCAATAATCTAACTCTAAAAGAACTTTGGTTCTTGCCATATCAATGGAAGGCATAAGTCCTAATATTTGGTTGAGGGATTTATCCTTTGATCTCATCAATACTTGGATGATCTTGATTATATATATTATGTATACATTTAGATTACGTACATCTCAATTGAATTGAGACTATTTCCATAACTACCCCTAAAATGCATCTAATGCATGTATCACACAGAGGAAGTTCAATTTAGAGATGACTTGACTATGCATCTATAGTTCTTGATTCGATTCAACTCTTGAACCTAATTGGGTACTATTGTTAGTCTTGGCTAATCTAAATTATGAATGTGATTCGATTAGGAACCCTAAAATTCAATTATTTTGATGTCCAAATTAAACACTTTAATCCTTGTATATATGCCCTTTTTCTAGTCACACTAGAAATGCTATGCTCTACTTGGATTAATTCTAAATTAGCCCATAGGGTTTTTAAAATTTTTGTACATCAATTAGTCATCTATAATATCCCTAGGTCATCTTGAATTTATCTAACCAATTTCTTCATAATCCAAAATTATCTTGTCGACTACAATCATCAAGATAAATAAGTGAACCTACTAGACACTAAAGAGATTGATTCGATGTTTCGAAAATTTCTAGAACCCTAATTTCAAGCATATGCATTAAGCATCTTATTGTCATCAAAATAATACATTTCTTATCACTTAAGAACCTTATTTACGTCTCATAACCAAAATGCATATAGTATAAGCCATTAAGTAAGTTAACTCCATCAACTTTCAAAAAGTTGACCGATGTTGACTTTGACTTTATTTATTAATTGAATCAAATTCAATTAATTCTGGAAAAATTCTAGAGTCTTATACACATTCTAAATATGTCTAATAAAAAATTCTAGAAGCTGATTTTTAGGAATTATTTATTAATAAATAGGAATAAGCCAACACATCATATGTGTATGACACTTGTCACATAACTTCTAACACTAGTCATAACATTACATCATGCATGCTTAAGATAACCACTTTAACAACAAGTGTCATACATCTCATACACGTGGCAACATATCAGCTTATATGTGCATGCATAAAATATATAAAAAATTTTTATAAAAATTAATATATAATTTACATTCATGCATGTTTACGACATTTCCAAAATTTCTAGAGCTTCATGATTGCATCAGACTGAAACTAAATTCATAATAAAATTTCGAATGACATGAAATTGCATTTTATTTTTATAGAAACATAATATAACAGCTTATAAACATTTTTGTGAAAGAAAAACTGAAAATTTTTTCTATAATTATTAATAAATTTTCAAAAACAGTGCATGCATTCAGTTTTCTAGAAATTCCCAGAAATCAACATATGAACAGTCTAGATATTAATTCTAAATAAAATAGCAAATGACATTTAATTGTAATTTCCTATGGTAGAAACATACTACAACATCTTATAAACATTTTAGAGAAAGAAAATCAGAAAAAATTTCTACATTTTACACGAATTGTTCCAAAACAGCATGCATGTCAGTCACAACCCGATAAACACTTTGCACTTGTTCAATACATCATCTATCACATGCATAAACTTGCAGTGATACCATTATTGGGTTAGCCATGGTTACATGCATCACATGCATACGAATGCAGTGAAATTTTTGGAATTAAGATTTTGACACCATGACAACCCGAAAACCACAAGATCATACGTACATGTAAGGATATATAAAGAACATGAAATATGAAAACATTTTTACTTTTGTTTCTCCTCATTTCTTTTCTCTTCTCCTTGTTTGGGTTATTGCAAACACCAAACTCTTCCTTGATCACCCAAGAACATGTAAAAAAGGAAGATGAAACAATGTGTAAGGGTTTTAGAACACCAAACTTGATGAGTTCAAGTAGATGTTCAAATGGGAGATAGATTAAGGTTATCTTGCATGCATGTTGATTTATACAACAATTACATAAATTGCATGAAGATAACTCAAGAACTCTTCTCACTGTCTCTATAACACTTCTAGAACCCTTTCTCTATCACTTGAGTGTGTAAAAAATGAAAGAAGTTTATGTACATAAGTGAAGAACTCACTTATATATCATTTTGTGGCCTCTGTCACGATCGTGGGCTTGTTGGTCAGGATCGTGGCCTGCTTAAATTAGGCCATACATACTTGTTTTTCATTTGATCTTTTATGCATGTAACCGTTAGGTTCCCGATTATTTTAGGCACTTAAATCAACTCTTAATTCAATCAAATCATTAAAGGTTTCATGATGTCAATTTGTCAGAATATAAGTCAATTAACACACGAACTCTTCAATAGTTAATTATCCAACTTATGAATCTTTCCGTGCAATTTTTCCACCCCACTTGGTTCGGAGTATAGGCTATATGTCAACTCCCACTAGAATGACTACGTCACATCTAATCCAAGTGAAGTTAGTTCTTGTCCTGGGATCTCATTACTCTATGTGTCATTAAAAACTCTCTTCATGACATATAGTTGTTCTGGATAGAAACTCCTGAGTAATGACCCATCAAGAGGCTGTGGGTGTCATCTCCTTCTATCAGGAGTGGTAAATTCTTTATTGGATACCTAATTACCTTCGAATACTAATAGACCCAATCATCACCCTACAAGCAACCTCGTCTTAAGGTAACAAGGAATGATATCAAAGCACAGGATTAGTGTCTAAGATATCCTTGAGTACCTCAAGTTTAAGGATATTTGCATCATTGCTATGATGAGATTAATCAACGACATTCGATAGATCATCCATATGATAATTTCATAGTGAGTCATCCGATGTACTTACTACTCTTAGTAAGCATTCACATGTTAACTCTAAACACCTTATGCTTACAGTTTATGAGATCTACTGTTTGATCAAATCAAGGAGTATAATATTTGCCAGTCTGTCTGGATTAACAATGTCCTGTCTTATTAATCCTATGACTAAGGATTATTTAGATACTAACATAATTGCACATGATAGGAATCTTATTATCATGATCTCATCATGATTTCCTTTATGCTATCTTTTGTATCATGGGCTTCATTAATTCGATTTAAGATCAATATCAATTCATATATAAACAAATATCAAATCAATGAAAAATGCTTTTTACTTTATTAATCAAAATAAAGTTTGTACAAAAGTGCTAAAGGTGATTGCCTTTAGAACACTACTCTAACAAAGAGGACTTTAACAATTTAATTCATATCTCAATCACTCAAATACAAATCAAGAATTACTTTCTTAATCACACAATATCATGTTAATGTGAATGTAGACATAGAAAATCTCAAAAATTTCCTAACGTAAAAAAATTCTACTTTTGACATCATCATGAATTTATAACAAATGGTTAAAATCATATAAGGTTGTACCTTAGATATGTTCTAATGCTCAAATCTTGAGTAAAAAAATTTAGAGTGATTTTTATGTCCCTTAGTGGGTACAATACTAGTCTAGTTGGTTAACATTTGAATAAAATAATATTATCTTTAGAAAAATTATAATTAAAATAGAATTTAAAGAGATATTATACGATTTTGCTCAATATTTATCATTAACTCTCACTTTGTGTTCGTGGTTGGGAGTCTTATTTTCAAATATAATCAATTATTAATGGTATGAAACTAACATGATCAGACTCAAATATAATAGATATTAATCCTGTGCTCTTTGTCTAGTGAAAATATCATATGATGAAAGCATTAAATCATACAAAAAAATTATTCATAAAATGGTTAGTCAAAACTAATTGGACATTATTAACATCAATCTTAACACACACACACACACACACACACACACACAAATACACACACGCACACACACGCACACACACACAACATATTTAGGAATCCAATGGACCAAATACAAATAATAATTGAAGAGAGAAAAGGATAAGTTAATCAAGTTATACTTGATTATGAGGTATGAGAAACTTTAGAATTAATTGTAATTATAATTAAAGTATAATTAAAATTATCATTTTATTTCATTCAAATTATTATAAAGTCCAAACCTTATTATAAATTGGATTAGTCTCTAAAAGAGCTAGCACTTCTGGCTTACCCTCTTTGCATCACATGTAGAGTTCTCTCAACACGTTGGTTTAGGGTACTATTAAAAGCCAGAAATGTATGCAACTATAGTGGTTGCAATGAACCAATTTCAGAATTGTTTTACAAAGAGAACAAGAAAAAGGTTTAAGCTACAAAATAAGGTATTGAATTATGTTTGTATTTATTATGGTTATGTATTAATTATGTTATAGAGTTTAAAATGATCTTGACTTTCAAGAATCAAATAAAAATATTATTTATTTATTTTGCTACACATTGGATTAGATTTTGCCCTAATTTTCAATAATAGATGTATCTTATTTAGTACTCTCGTAAGCTAAATTATTCTGATTTCTTTAGTTTCTTTAAACTAAAAATAAAAATTAAATATATGATTTGTTAACCTTAAATAATATATAAAAGAAAATGAATAGTTTGCTTATTTTTGATATATTTGAAATTCTAATAAATAAATTGCTAATAAAATAATTATTATAATAATAAAAGGTAATAAAAAAGATATAAAATTAATTTATAGTAGTTTACCTAAATAATTATTGACTTACATTCACACCCTAATTTTCACTTAAGAAATCACCATTATTTTCTTCAATAGGTGAAGAAAAGATTTTTGTATATGTATTTTCGTTTGAATAAAAAAGAAATTTTACATATTTTCTTTTTTTAGGTTAAAGAGAAAACTTTTATAAATCTTCTTTAATACTGTAGATGAAGAGGACTGTAACAATTCAATTGATATCTTAATCACTCAAATATGATTCAAGAATCACTTTCTTAATCACATAACATCATGTTCACATGAATGCAGATATAGAAACTCTAAAAAATTCCTTAATGTAAAAAACATCATACTTTTGACATCATCATGAATTTATACAACAAAAAATGGTTAAAATCATATAAGGTTGTACCTTAGATGTGCTCTAATGCTCAAATATTGAATAAAAACATAGTTTAAAGTTCGTTTTACGTCCATTAATGGGTATAATACTAATTAGTTAGTTAATATTTGAATAAAATAAGTCAACATATCCAGTGCATAAGATTTTCTACTTTGCAAGGGTCTGAGGAGGGTCACTAATGTACGCAATCTTTCCCTTATATTTCCTTTTACAAAGAGTTATTTCCGTGATTCGAATATGTGACCTTCTAATCACAAATGAGTAATCTTATCATTTACTCTAAGGTTTGCCCTCATTTGAATAAAATAAGATTATCTTTAAAAATAATAATTAAAATAGTAGTTTAAAAGATTAATATTGTTAGAGAAAATAATAATAAAATAAAATTTGAACGTTTTATCTGAAATGCAAGGCATCATAAAAATCACTGCCCTAAGTTGAAAAATCCCCCTCTATGGTGTAGTAGGTCAATGGAATCCTACCTCAGGGTTAATGCCTTCTCCACCAGCTTTAGTGCACTTTAAAGGGTAAAGTAAGAACTATCTCCAAGAATAAATAAAACAAGCAAAAGCAGAATAGACAAAATAAAAAGATATGTGCGTAAAGATGTCTTTTTGTGGAAGAAGATATGTGTGTCTTGTTTAGAAAAAATGAGAATATGCATAATAGTGGGAGTGAGTGAAAGAGTAGAAGTGAGGGGGTTTTTATAGTAGAAACAATGACAAGAGGCATTAAGAGATATTAAAGCAAAAGAAAACATTAAAATGTTAAAGGCCATAATATCCATAATAACTATTAAACGTTATAACTTTAATGAATAATAAAGTTGAGAAACTGTAGGTCCAAGTTATGGACCAATACGACCAACAATCCCTACTTGGTCCAAAACTTGAGAAACAAACTGTAACAATTTAGGGAAAAAAAAGGTGAAATAAGTCTTAAACCAGTTATCTAAGAAAATTGAAGACAAAATCTGTTAGTGAAATAGTAGCCTCAAAATGCCCTAGTCTCATGATCGCTCTAAAGGGATAGCCTAAATACTTTCATAGGAGGGTGGCTAGCCCCCCACAATCATGTAGGTGAGTCCATCAAGTGTGTACTGCTCACACCACTCAAACTTGGGCTATGGAACTCATTAAGTACTAAACAATCCAACCTCATCAAACACAATAAAGTCATGCTAGGGGCATAATTCATCAACTGAAATATATCTCAGTATTATTCCACAAACAAAGTACTAGTAAGTAGTCACCACATAACTTCGTTTGACACATTGAACTTGGTTTCCCAAGTCGGGTGTCTATCATGAGGTTACTACACAATTGGGCTCAACCCCATCCCTTTAGCATACTCTGAAACTAGTTTTCTACTCAAAACTTTTGTAAACGGATCTACTAAGTTTCTCTCTAACTTGACGTAGTCTAGAGAAATTACACCATATATAATTAAAGTACATAAAATTTTACGTCTCAATATGATATGTCTACTTTTGCCATTATATGCCTTGTTCTTGGCAACATGAATGGCAGGCTGCAAATCATAATGAAGGAACACAAAAGGAATTGTTTTTTCCTAAAGCAGGAAATCTGCTAAAAGATTCTTTAGCCACTCAACTTCTCGTCCTGCTAATTCCAAAGACATAAACTTAGCCTCTATTGTTGGTCTTGCAATATATGTTTGTTTGGATGATTTCCACAACATAACAGCTCCTGCTAAGGTAAAAATAAAACCACTGTTAGAGTGTATATCATCACTCTCCGTCAGAATAACCCTCTAATATAGGAGGATGGCCACCAAAAGATAATTTATAATGTATAGTACCTTTCAAATACCTCAACAAATGAATCAATGCATTACAATGCTTTTAATTAGGATTATAAATATACCTACTAAGTCTACTCATGAGTATGCAATATCAGGATGAGAATAGTTCATTGAGAGCATCACAATACCAAGAATTTTAGCATACTCAGCTTGGTTTACACTATCACTGAGATTTTTTTAAAGCAACTCTAGCGTCATAGGGAGTTTTAACTAGATCAATATCATAGTAACCAAACTTCTTCAAAATTTTCTCAACATAATGAGTTTGATTGAACCTAAAACCAGAGTCAGTCCTATCAACTTTAATTCCCAAAATATAGTCCATAGGTCCAAGATCTTTCATATTAAAAGAAGACTTTAGCAAACTCTTAGTAGTATAAATGCCAGGTAAACTAGTACAAAAAATAAGCATATCATCCACATAAAGAGTTATGATTACACAATCATTGGCATCATATTTCTTATAAATGCAAGAATCAACATCACAAGAGGTGAACCATGTTTGAAAATCTCTACAAATACTTAACCAAATTATACACCTGTTGCTCTTGACCAGGCACTTTAAACCCCTCAGGCTAGACCATATAAATTTTCTCATCTAGATCATCATTCAAGAAAGTTATCTTAACATCCATTTGGTGTATATGAATCTTACATACCAAGGTAATAGCAAACAACATCCTTATAGATGCAATTTTAGTAATTAGAGAGAGTAAGTATCGAAAAAGTCCAATAATTCCTTTTGTTTAAAGCCTTTAATCACAAGTCTTGCCTTAAATCTCTCAATGGTTCCTTCAGGTCTTAATTTCTTTTTGAAAATCTACTTACACTGCAAAGGCTTACACCCTCAAGGTAGAAAAACTAAAACCCAAGTTTTGTTAGACATGATTGACTCTAATTCACTATCTATAGCTTCCTTCCAAAATGTACCATCCACAGATCTCATTGCTTCCTCAAAAGTTTTAGGATCTTCCTCAATAATATAAATCACCACAAAAATATCATCTATCTCCTCAGGTTTTGTCACCACAAAGGAAGTAATAAAGTCATAATCAAAACTAGTGGGTAGTGGGTACTCTAGTTCTTTTGCTTCTCCTTAGTTCAATAATTTCCTTTCCCTCTATATCATCATTGGTAGAAGAACTAGGGACAAATTCTCTATATACTTGCACACTCACTTTCATAGGAAATATATCCTTGAAGAATACATCATCTCTTGACTCCATAATTGATCACTTTCATAGGAAATATATCCTTGAAGAACACTACATCTCTTGACTCCATAATTGATCCATAAGTGCTAGACCCAAATTTCTTAACCATAAATCTATAGGTAACATTATTAGAGGCATATCCCATAAAAATTGAATCAATGGTCTTAGGCCAAATTTTCTTCCTCTTATGTTCAGGTAGAGCAACCTTAGTAAGATACCCCCACACTTTCAAAAAATGAAAGTTAGGTAGATAACCTTTCCAAATTTCAGATGAGGTTAGATCTATTTTCTTATGAGGGACTTTGTTTAAAACATAAAAAGCTGAAAGAATAACTTCCCCCCCCCCCCCATAAACTCAGGTAATCTTGAGGAAATTAACATTGCAATTATCATGTCTTTGAGTGTTCGATTATTTCTCTCTGTTATTCCATTTTGTTCGAGTTCATAAGGCGTTGAAAGCTGATGAATAATGCTAAAATTTTCATAAAAATTAGTAAGAAATCAGTACTATAGTCACTACCTTGATGAAAGCTTAATCTTTTAATTTTCCTTTCCAAATGGTTCTCAACCTCAGCTTTATATTTCATAAACATTTCCTCTGCATTATTTTTATTTTTTAATAAGTGAATCCTAGTAAATCTAGAACAATCATCCACAAATGTAATATAATATATTATGCCTCCTTTCATACAATTCTTAAAATCACCCAAATTTATGTGCACCAAGTCCAACAATTGTGACTCTCTCTCGGTCACTGATTTAAAAGGTTTCTTAGGGTGTTTAGTCTCAACATAAGTTTTACATTTTCCATTTCATTATTTATTTGGTTAGGTAACAAGTTTAAGCTTTGTATCCTCTTAATTGATCTTATATTTACAAGCCCAAGTCTAGAGTGCCATAGGTCTAAAGACTCAACAATAAAAGAAAAAGAAGTAGATGCATTCATTTCAACGTTATGTACAAATAAACCACCATTACAAAACTCTTTTCCAATAAAGTTCCAATTCTTAGACAGAGCTAGCTTATCAGAATCAAAGGTCAGTTTAACACCGACTTTGTTAAGCAATGCACCAGAAATCAAGTTTCTTTGTACATCAGGAACAAATAAAACATTTTCCAATGCCAACACTTTTCCAAAAGTGAGTTTGAGAGTCACTTTGCCAACTCCTTGGATAAGAACTCTGCTAAAGTTGCCTATGTATACAAATTCACCATCAGCAACATCATTCAACTCCTTAAACAGGTTCTTGTTGGTGCAGATGAGGTGTGTGACTCCTGTGTTAATAATCCACTCGATCAAATTTCCAACAAGGTTGGCTTTAGACACTATAGTAGTAATGATCTCCTTGTCATCACCAGCTTAAACCATATTAGCTTGAGGCTTACTAAAGCTCTTCTGGTTACCTTGTTGGTACTCCATCTGGTTTCTTTTCCCGAACTGACGCATTTTCTATCCTTGACCTAGCTTGTGGCACCACCAACAGTCACCATTGATCCTCTTGCACTTAAACTGACCCTACTTGTTTTTGAAAGACTTGCTTTGTCCACCATTCTTCTTGAAGTTATTAGCATTTCTATGTTCTACTATATGAGCTTTAACGGTAAGGAAAAGGGTGAGTGTTTTTGTCTTATCTTGTGCATGGTTAGCATCCTCAATCTTTATATGTCCTATCGACTCCTGAAGCTTCCTATCTTTCTTCTTATGCCTCAATTGGTTTTTATACTCATTCCATAAGGCAGGTAGTTTCTTATTAAAGGCATTAGCTTAAAATAACTCACACATGTTCATAACCTTAGCAATAATTTCAGCAACTAGATTTTCATACTTATGTAGTAGGTCCGTAATAGGCTTATCATCAACAACAGTAAATTTTAACCACTTAACAACTGCATATTTCTTAGTACCGACATCATCTATCCCATATTTCACTTTTAAAGCATCCCACATTTCCTTAATAGCTTTGTACTTGCATTAGATATCAAACAAAAGGTTTGTCATCTGGTTGAGCAGTACACCCCTAATGGTACGATTATCCTTAGTTGTTTTAGAATCAGTATTGTCACTAAGAATCTCTTGAAATAGTTCATAATTGATTTCGTATTATTGAAAGTAAAACATAATTTTTTCAGACCATCGTTTAAAATTTCTCCCATCTAGAGGCTCTAATATAGTTAACTCAGGTATAATTTTCGCGGCTACGGTAATAGGGGTTGAACCTATGTGGGGAATACTAAGTGCAGAACCTACGCTAGTCTCATTTGCAGAATACATATTAAACCAAAAAGTAGAAATATCTCACACAAAATAATCACACAATATGAATAAACAACATCGTATTCTGACTTCTACCAAAATAAATACATAGCAGCAAAATCACCGTAGATTCCAACAAACAGTAGCAACGTAATAATAATATTTTCGACTTAGATTGTTAGAGAAAATAACAATAAAATAAAATTGGAACGACTCATCTCAAATGCAAAGCATCATGAAAATCACTGCCCTAAGTAAAAAGTTTTCCCTCTACGGTACAATGAGATCTGACCACAAAGTTAACACCTTCTCCACTGGCTTTGGTGCATTCCAAAGGGTAGAGTAGGAACTGTCTCCAAGAATAGATAAAATATATAAAAGTAAAATATACAAAATAAAAGATATGTGGGTAAAGTTGTCTTTTGCAGAAGAAGATATGTGTCTTGTTTAAAGAAAATGAGAATATAAGTAATAGTGGGAATGAG
>JANZXR010000003.1:25799288-25811263 GCA_027575705.1 Erythroxylum echinodendron
GGTTAATACTCAATTCTCCACTCATAATGGCACTGAATTTACATCTCATAACATGAAAAATTACTTAATTTCTAATGGAATATTGCATCAAACTAGTTATGTTATCACACCCCAACAAAATGGAATTGTTGAGCGCAAGAATCGAGATTTGCTAGAGAAGACTAGAGCCATCATGTTACAAATGAATGTTCCAAAAAAATTATGGTCTTATGGAATTCTTACTGCCACTTATATTGTTAACTGTTTACCTAGTCGAGTATTGGATTTTCAATGCTCACTTGAAGTTTTGCAGGATAAAAAACCCAGTATGTCCTATTTGAAGGTTTTTGGGTGCACTTGTTTTGCGCATTTATCTCGAAATCAATGTGACAAACTTGATAGCTATAAAGTGCATTTTTGGGATATTCACAAACCAAGAAAGGATACAAGTGTTATGATGTTATCACTAGAAAGCTCTACATTAGTAGAGATGTTCGTTTTGTTGAAACCTGTCCATATTTTGAAATTACTAATCAAGGGGGGTCTTTGGCTGAATTAGTTCCATTACCAAGTGTGGAGCTGAGTATCCAAAATATTACAAATCAGTATGATGTTCAGGAAGCCAATACATGTAGACGCCGAGAACTAGCAACCATAACAAACAAAAGAAAACGAAGTCGCCTTGGCATAATGCAAAAACTTACCTAAACAATCTAGTTACATTTCTCTATAATATGTGTTCTCGACAATATTATATGTAGCAGTAGATGAAAGCGTGATGGGTCTATAACGTGTACCGAACCGATAAGTTATCCACAATTAGTGATAATATTGTCCTCTCTTTTCTCTTCCCTCTCATTCTCTTGTTCTGTAACGATCTTTTCTGCATTCCTACACCCATTGTCGTTTTGCAGCAACCATATTGATATGGCCAACTTTGCAGTTGAAACCCAAGACTGAAACCTAAGATAGACATGACCTTGACGTGATTGAGACACTTTCTTCTAACATAAGGAAGCACTAAGAAGAAATTCCACTAAACCTGTGATTTTCTTATTTACTTAAATCAGGGAATTGAAGCATGTCCGAGAGTCTCTTTTGGTTGTGGCTAAAAAGAGAAACCTGTTGATGGATGGACCCACCAGGTTCCTGTTTTTATGCTACTGTAACATTAATCTTTGTAAGGAGTATGATCTCCAAAATCAAATCATAAACATGGTCAACTCGTGGGAGTACTATATTGAGTCTCTACAAACCGTAGCCTAGCCCTGAGTAGCATGTGACAATTACCCCCTTCCCTTCCTTAAATAATTGGTCCCGGCCTCTGCATGTTTTCACGTGTCCTGCCATCTTCCGTGCCGTTAAATACACCACCATGACCGTCAGCTACTGCATTGGATTCTTTGTACGAACTCAATAAAATACAGTCCCCAATCTCACCACCTTCCTTAGTCCACAAACATTCCTCCTACATTTCTCTCCAAAAAAAAAAAACTTATTATCTTTCCTATTCATGTTCTCGAATTCATTTTAACTACTACTAAAATAGTAATTGATTAACAAGGGCATCTTCTTCCGATATTTAAAAAAAACATTTGACAAAATAGTGAAAGTCGTTCCCTATGTTTCACTTCCTTCCAAAAGAGTGCTTCAGGGCTATCCTTTTCCTTGTATGACAGGACAAAGTCCTTGATAAATGAGAGAGAGAAAGAGTTATGAGTGCATATTTGGTGTTTTTGTAGTGTTGTGTGTGTGCAAGTTTTGGTTTTGCTAATTTGCAGTCGGAGAGAAAGTTTATACTCTAACTTTAGAGAGAAAGTCATCACCAAAAACATAAAAACAATACAACAACTGAAAAAAATGTTTGAAGGCGTGCCAGACCAGTTCCAGCAGTTCATAACTTCTAGAGCATCACTATCTCTCTCTAATTTCCCTCCTCTCCATGTCTCATCCACCACTCATCACTTCCCGAGTTTTGATCCTTACATCAGTAGTACTACATCTTCTTCTCTGCAAGTTCCATTCTTGCAACCATTGCACCAATGTCCAGTACCAGCCACCAGCGAACAAGAAGAGAAAGAAGAGAACGGCTTGGCTGTTACCGGTTTTGAAGTTGGTGGCAACCGACTGATGCCCGAGTCAGTCGATCCATGGTCAAATGATGAAGTGCTTGCTCTTTTGAGGGTCAGATCTAGCTTGGAGAATTGGTTCCCCGAATTCTCTTGGGAATATGTTTCAAGGTACGATTCCATACATTTATATGTATACTAAGTAGGTCGTTTCTGCTTATATATGATTATTCTCTTCTTTCTTGTAATTTCTACTGCTGCAAACTAAAACATAGGAAAGCATAAGAGGGCTTTTGTTTAGAACCATTTCCAGTTATGGAAAATTGTCAACTCGTCACTAAGTGAACGTGAGAATAAGATTACTGCAGGCAAATCCTTGAATGAATTAGTTGACCCAGAATCACGTATATGGATCTTCAGTCAGAGAGAGATAGAGAGACAGAAGGAAGCATTAAAAAGACACCATTTTCTGTGCTTTAAATGATTCAAAGCAGCGAAACAGAGAAAATAAATGCTAATGATATATGGATGGTTTTGTTTTTGTACATTTATGGTGGGTGTAGGAAGCTTGCAGAGCTTGGTTTCAAAAGAAGCGCCGATAAATGCAAAGAGAAGTTTGAGGAAGAAAACAGGTACTTCAATAACAATATCAATTCCAGAATTTTTACTGATCTCGGAGAACTTTATCATGACGGTGATGATCATCAAAGCCCACAAGAGGTTTCTGGTGATGACAACAAGGACAAGAAGGTCGACAAGCCAAATAGTGATGAAGAAGAAGACAAGGTGGGGCAGATTTTGAAAGAAGATTCAATAGATGATCAGAGAGTAGCTGGGAACCCAAATCAAGACAATGAGAAACAGGTTGAAAATTTAAAGAGCAATAATAAGAAGAGAAAGAGACAGATCAAACAGAAGAAGTTTGCGATTTTCAAGAGCTTTTGTGAGGATATCGTGAACAAATTAATGACTCAACAAGAGGAGATGCATAACAAGATTATTCGTGATATGATGAAGAGGGATGAAGAGAACGTTGCAAGAGAGGAAGCATGGAAGAAGCAAGAATTGGATAGGATCAACAAGCTTAGGGCAGACGAACAAGCTCTTGCAAGTGATAGACAGTCAACAATTATGAAGTACTTGAAAAGATTCACACCAATTGATTCTTCTGTCGAAAGCCTTGGAGAGAGGAGTGCTTACACACGAAATCTTGGTGAGGTATCAAACAGTACCACTAGTGCTTCTACTTCATCTTCCTTAGTGTTTGCGCAAAACCCTACTGACAGCAGTCAAGCAAATAACCCAAATGGACTTGAATTGCAGACCAGAAGTAATTTGGTGACTAGAAAAGCTAACCAAGCACCTGAAAACTTCAGTTACAGTCCTATCTCAAGCATTCCAAAAGTTCCTAATGCATCAACCAAGGCCCTTGCTCACGAAAACCCTAGTTATAAGAACACCCCAAACAACCCACTATCAGCACAAAGTCCATTGCCAACAGATACAACAATTGACTCAAAGTCTTCAGCCAATGATAAGAAAGATCTTGGAAAGAGATGGCCAAGAGATGAAGTCTTAGCTTTGATAAACATAAGGTGCAGTTTCCATAACAATATTGATCAGGACAAGGAAGTAGCAACACCTAAGGGTCCTCTTTGGGAGAGAATCTCACAAGGAATGTTGGAGCTGGGTTACAAGAGGAGTGCAAAGAGGTGTAAAGAGAAGTGGGAGAACATAAACAAGTACTTCAGAAAGACCAAGGATGTTAGAAAGAAGAGGTCTGCTGATTCCAGTACGTGTCCTTATTTTCATCAATTAAGTACCTTGTACAAACAAGGGACTGCACTTACAACTTCGGTACCATCAGAGGAGGAAGAAAGTCGCTTGACTTCGCCTAAAACCCAATCTTCATTACCAGAAATGAAGCTCAGTTCACCCCTCGATGGGTGGTCTAGTAATGCAACAAAGCATCTAGCCGATGATCAAGGTGAAAGAACTATGGTCCAAAAACCAGATTTTGACTTCGAGTTCTAATTTTATTACATAACATTTTCCGGTGTTAGTTTGCTATAGTCATAAGCACTACTACATGGAACATTTTCTAGTTGAGGAAATTAGCAATGCTAGAGACAATATGCTTTTTCTTTGAGACCTTGTTTTTATTCGTTTCTGCGAAATGTTTCTTGAAAGACGAGAAATAAAAGATTTTGGATCTTAGTTGGCACCGACAATTTGACGAGTGAAGAGGATTAAACTAGCTATTTTCAGGATCTTGTTTCATTTCATTTTTGCTCTTTCCATCCCAAAATTTTCTATTTTGAGATGAAGGTTTATTTTATTTTTCCTATACCTATAGCCTTGTCACGATAATCATTAAAAAAAAAAACAATGTGGATTGTGGACAAAGGTATAGTATTTAATTTTAATTACCTAATCTTGAAATCAAACTAATAGTTTCTGAGCCTTCCTTCAAATTTTTTATGCGCAATTGCATGCAGTAATTTCCAATTTCAATTTCAAACTTCAGAGATACGAGAATCTTAGTTTCGATATAAATCGTTTTGTTTTGATTCTAGCATATTAGTAGTTCGCTTTACTGTGCTAATTTGTTTCTACCAAAAAAGTATAAAACCATATATGGCTGTAATTAATAGGAAGAAGCTATTGGCGACTAATATTTGCTCTTCACTAAGGTCTAATTATTTGTCTTAAAATATTGAACTAAATAAAATTCATGAAACATGGAACAAAATTGGCCTCTAAACTAAATTCAAACATAATAATCTTACAAATTTTGTTACTTAAAGAGTAAGAAAGAGATGCATGAGTAACAAAATCATATATGAATCTCTTACTAGTGGAACATTTTGTCAAAATATTCACTTGCACTGACAGAAGTACAGTTATACCCATCAAGATATATGAATAATTGATTAGAATATGTTTAATAATTAACATAAAAATATTTATTTTTCAAATAAGTTATGAGAAAAATAATTTTAAATAAAATATATTGAAAGAATATTGATTATTGTTGTCCTATGAAGGTGAAAGCGGAAGTAAATCATCAAAATATTTCACCCATCAAGAGATTAACAATCATTTGATAAAAAGAACAATAATAACACCCATTAGGAAGATTTGGTTATTTCTAAATTATTCACATACATCATTTGATAAAAAGAATATTCATATTCTTCAAATATAAATATTTTCTCATAATATTTTAACAACTAAAAATAAAATAAAATCTCAATTATGTTATGAGAAATTGTTTTTGAAGCAAACATACTGAAAGAGCATTCATATTGTCATCATCTATTTAGTGTGACAATGAAATAAATAATTTAAGTATTTCAAGAAGGACATGTATATGTATAAATATTATTTTTACGATGAAATAAATTTATTTTGGGCAGATGAAAAAATTCATATCATTTCCTGTATTCAATAAAAAATAGAGAAATAAAAAAATTATTGATACCAGATACGTGTTCTTAAGGATGATATGTTTGTTTGCTGATTTCATAAACATTACTACAAGGCATCAAGGGAATTTCAAAGCTTATAGAAAGAAAACGAGTTTCACTTAATCATAACTCTATAAGCGACTTGTTATGAGATAAAACTAAAAAGAGAAAAAAAAAAGAAAAAGAAGGGAGTGAGAGTGGAAATAGCCATTTGGTCGTTTACCTATGAACATTTTACAAAGGGCAAAAGAAGCTTACAACGACAACACGAAGACATTGACATAATTTTCTGTTGGGTTGGTGGGACCCCCTCCACATGGCCTTACTTAACAGAGAAGAGATCCGGTGCATGGACGTCCTACAAAATTTATTTTGATACAACGACGAACTTGGACCCACGGTCTCGACTCGTGTCCTGTGCTGCGTAGCAGTAATCTGATGTAGTTAACGGCGTAAGGTTGTCCATTTGTGGATTGATTAAATACGCTGCCTCGCACCACCATCACACCAGAGCCTTTTGCACGTACAGACAGGAACGGCCTTGTGATTTTGGACTTCGGATCCACCAATTTTAGTTTTAAAGAATTACAAAATCATCTCAACAAACTGAAGTATAATTATTAATAATAATTTAAAAATGAAACGTATTTTATTCATGTGGAAATTAACTATAAACTTTGAAGTTGTCTGTCTGCCATGTGGTTGACTTTGTTAAAGCAAGTGGCTTTATGCCCCACTAAAATTTGAGATAATATATTCATCATGAACAGGAAGGAGGCCACGGTCGCCGCCTGCAAAACTGATGAAGGTGGCGGCTGCGATCAGCCCCGACATCAACGGCATGGGTAAATATGGCAACACCAAACCCTCTCGTTCCAAAGCCAAATAGAGCCAAAGCTTGCTTCTGGGATAACATTTCTCTATTCTCTCGCCTTCAATGCTCCATTTCAACCTCTCAAATAATAATGAATAATCACGTAAGATTATCCTCGAAATTCTGACTGTTATTGTTAAATTGATCGTCAAAATATTGTTAAACACAGATGCATTGATCCAGGGCTGTTCTTATTGTTTCACAGGCCTTGGACGAAATAAAAAAAAAAAGGTATACAAATATGTAAACTTAAAGTTTACATGTTTGTATGAAATATAAATGACTCAATTTATAAATCTACATGTTCAACCAAATATTAAATGATCATAACATCAGTTAAGAAAATAACAAAATAACAATAACAACAATCAAACAATAATATTAGACTGCAAAACACTAAGAGAATTATACTAACAAATACACAGAGGATCATGATTTATAAAAAACAATTTTTCTGTACATTTCTAGATGAAAAGTAATTAATAATATTATCAAGATCAATATTATCCAATATATCCTTCTCAATACATAACATAGCTAAACCATTTAGCCTTTCTTGTGACATTGATGACTTCAAGTAGGTTTTTAATAATTTTAACTTGAAAAAACTTCTCTTAGCTGATGCTACAGTTATAGGTATAATTAATAAAATTTGATAAGCAATTGAAACATTTGGATAATAATATTCACCTTTAACAAATTCTAAAATTTAATCACAAAAATTAAATTATTTATTAATATTTGATTATTTTAATAAATAACAAGTAATCTAAAAATAAAAAAGGAGAAACACAAATAAATACAATATCATTTAATATTAATGTTATGATTTAAAATGCTAATGTAATGTCCACGTTAGTGACAAATTAAAAATTAATTATAACATATTCAAATATTTAACAAGCTAAAAATACATTAAAAAATCAGAAACTTTACTTTACCTTTAAATTATATTCGGAACTTAGAAGACATAATTGTGAAAAAATTTTCTTGCCAATTTTTGAGTTGAAGTACCTTAGATGCATATGTTAATAAAAAAAATAGAGGGTAAAAATACACTTAAATTCTTCAAAACTATTTATAACTATCATAAGTTAACATCATAAGTTATCATAAGTTAGTTAACGTTAATTTATGATAACGTTATAAGTTAGTTAACGTTAACTTATTCAAATGATAATGTTAACCCCTCTTTCTAATTTATCTAGACGCTACACTACTCTTATCCTGTTAAGCAGAGAGCCTTTATGAAAAGTTGGACCTGTTTTTTCTGATTCAGTTTCTAAATATGCTACTTCTGCCTCATATGACTTGAAGAATAAAACTATACCTTCAATCAGAAGCTATACTCTATCTCCAATTGTAAGGGAGGACAATTATGGCTTCCAAGAAGGGCCCCTCTTGTTGATGGGCCCTAGGCAAGTGCCCTGCCTGCCCCTACCTAGGGTAGGGCCCGGCACTGCATTCATCAACAATCACAAACCAAGATTTACATTTTGTTTAGAGCATTAACAACACAATAATATTGACATACTTCCTGTCACAAAGGTCTACTTTGGACTCGAACTTTTACCACAAGTCGTGACCACTTTTGCGCGGCAATCCTGCTTCGGTCCGCTTAAACAAGATTAAGCCTTCTCACGTGAATGTCACCAAACAATTCCTTTAGCCCTCGAGCACCTCATGTATACACAAGTGTTTAAAAGTGCTTCTCTCACACGTAAAAATAATACAAATGTATAACATAGTAAAGAAAGCAACAAGAGATATATAAGTATAGCAGAAGCTACTCTTTCATTAACTCTCTACAAAATATTAACAAAAGACACAAGTACCTCCTCCACAAAGCACTTCCAAAGAACTCCCTACTTGAAGCCCTTATAATAAAAACCCCCCAAAAGCTCTCAACTCTCAAAGCTCTCTCCTCTAAGTGATTTCTCTCAATGAGTGAACAATTCAATGATTGAATCTCTTCTAGCTCTTAAATCTAATGAGCTATTTATAGGTTTCTCCAGATGACTAAGCTATAATCCTAGTAGAACTCTACTAGCTAAGATCACAATCGTATCCTATCTTATCCTTATCAGATTACATCAAACTAACCAATATATGATATCTCCATCCAATTAGGACTCTATCTAATAGGATTAAGTTACATCACATTAATAAGATAAAAGATTACCTTATCTAGGAATGATTATCCTTATCCACGAAGATCTTCTCTAACTTCAGATGATCCTTTCACATGATCTTTATCTTTTAAAGTTGATGTTCATCCACGGTGATCTTATACACCACGTCATTATGTGCCACATCATCTATAGTTGCCACGTCACTGCTGATATGTTTTCCAAGTCACCAAGGCCTATCCGCATATAGGCCAATTAATGCACGTCCATGGACAAGTCCATTTTCCATAATCAAGCTCACTCAATGTGCATTCTTGTCTTTCTATGACTAAGTACAAGTCACAATCCGAGTTAGTATAAAACTTCGCATGTTTTACATACCTTTGATCTGCCTCACCAAAGTTAAGTATTTATGAGCTTTTCCTCGCTCGCATGGCTTCGCACCCCTCGGATCTCGCATGACTTAGTTCACCAACTCATAAGAGTTTGCCTTGTCCCCTCGTCAACACGCCTTCCTCGTACCGACCTTCGTACCAAGCATTGGCCAAGGCTCGCCAACACTCGCACGATCCCGCAGTCTAGACTTAGGGGTCTAACAAACCACCCCCACTAGAAGAATTTGACGCCCTCATCAAAATAATCTGTGGGCACTCCTCTATGAGTGGTTCCCTCAAAGACTCCTTCGCTAACTGTCGAAGACTGGAGCAAGCCTTCTCTTCCATTGGCACCTTTCCCACGTGCCACCTCTTCTTTCCGTCGATTTTATTTTTGCATAGATCCTCCTCCACAAAGCTCATAACATTCAAATAGGCAATGTTATTGATGGCTCCTTCCCTCTAGTCGTCTCCATCGCTCCCACCTTTGTCCTTCATGACTATGGAGTTCATCTGCTCTTTGCCCTTTTTCCTCTTCAGGCATTCTTGAGCATAATGCGGCCCCCTACAGATGAAGCATGCAACCTTCCCCTTCGATTGCTTCTTCTTATGTTGAGAAGATTCTCCCACCTGCTCTTTGCCTTTCTCTTTGCGATCTTGGGTTCCACCAATTTTCTTTCCCTCTCCGCTAGGTAGAATTGGTGGTGGCAATTGAAGATCCACTAAAGCATCCGCCGCGGCTATTGTGCTAGGGAGGTCCTTCATGTTTTGCCTTCAAAGCGCCATTTGTGCCTAAGCTTGCAAGCCGCTAATGAAGTTGAAAAACTTGTCTTCCTCTGACATGTTCCGCATGTCCAACATCACCAATGTGAACTTCCTCACATACTCCCTCACCGAGTCGTCTTGCTTCAACCCCTTCAAAGCTTTCCTCGTAAGCCATGAAGTGTTTTTGGGTAGGAACTGGTCCGCTAGCTCCTTCTTTAGCTTGTCTCATGTATCAATGGGAGGTCTGCCTGCATTGATGTCATTAGAGATCCTCATACTCCACCACAACTTAGCATCACCCACTATGTACATTGCTGTGATTAACACCTTCTTCGAGTCCATCACCTTTGCCACTACAAATTATTGCTCCATATCTCACAGAAAATTTTTGAGCTCCTTGGCACTCCGCTTGCGATAAAAAACTTGGGACTCTCGTACCTTCATCATAGTGCTTTCCACTCCGACACCCGTCTTGTGCTTTGCCATCGCTCACTTGAGCACTAACAGATCATAGCTCATCTTCTCACGAGCCTTCATCTGTTCCTCGAGTGCTCTCATAGTTGCTTGAAGCTCCCTCTCCAAGGCCGCAATATGTTCCAATAAAGGAATAACTCCCTCGTTCGTCGGGCTTAGAGACTCAATAGTTGCCTCTAATCTGGTACCCTTTCCGTCAGATTACTTCCACCCGCCATCTCTCTAGATTGGCTCTCATACCAGCTATCAAAAAGGACTACTTTGGACTCGAACTTTTACCATAAGTCGCGACTACTTTTGCGCAACAATCCTGCTTTGGTCCGCTTAAGCAAGATTAAGCCTTCTCACATGAATGTCGCCAAACAATTCCATTAGCCCTCGAACACCTCACGCACACACAAGTGTTTTAAAGTGTTTCTCTCACACGTATAAAAATAATACAAATGTATAACAGAGTAAAGAAAGCAACAAGAGATATATACGTATATCCGAAGCTACTCTTTCATTAACTCTCCACAAAATGTTAACAAAAGGCACAAATACCTCCTTCACAAAGCACTTCCAAGGAACTCCCTACTTGAAGCCCTTACAATAAGAACCTCCCAAAAGCTCTCAACTCTCAAAGCTCTCTCCTCTGAGTGATTTCTCTCAATGAGTGAACGACTCAATGATTGAATCTCTCTAGCTCTCAAATCTGATGAGCTATTTATAGGTTCTTCCAGATGACTAAGCTATAATACTAGTAGAACTCTACTAGCTAAGATCACAATCGTATCCTATCTTATCCTTATCAGATTACATCAAACTAACCAATAGATGATATCTCCATCCAATTAGGACTCTATCTAATAGGATTAAGTTTCATCGCATTAACAAGATAAAAGATTACCCTATCTAGGAATGATTATCCTTATCCACGAAGATCTTCTCCATCTTCAGATGATCCTTTCACATGATCTTTATCTTTTAAAGTTGATGTTAATCCATGATGATCTTATACAGCATGTCATCATATGCCACATCATCCATAGTTACCACGTCACTACTGATGTGTTTTCCAAGTCACCAAGGCCTTTCCGCACATAGGTCCATTAATGCACATCCAAGGACAAGTCCATCTTCCACGATCAAGCTCACTCATGGTGCAGTCTCATCACTCCATGACTAAGTACAAGTCACAATCCAAATTAGTATAAAACCTCACATGTTTTACATACCTTCAACTTGCCTCGCCAAAGTTAAGTGCTTATGTGCCTTTTCTCGCTCTCATGCCTTCATGCACCCTCGGATCTTGCATGACTTAAATCACCAACTCCTAAGACTTCGTCTTATTCCCTTGTCAACACGCCTTCCTTGTGCCAACCTTCGTGCCAAGCATTGGCAAAGGCTCACCAAAAATTGCATGATCCTGCAGTCTAGATTTAGGGGTCTAACACCTCTAATGCTTGACATAGAGTTTTAGTGCATTCTTCCATCTTTGACGCCACATTCTATCAAAGACAATAACCCTTGTGGAAGAGGAAACTTTTGTTTTCACACCTACACATCATATATATACAATCTCACCATATATTATATCTTATAACATGTTCTACCGTAAGGGGTAGAAAAAAGGATAATTGTGTCATTTCAAGGATGTTATGAACTATAGTTTAATGGGCCATTATATAGTTATTAGGGTATTACCATGTTGGCCCCCTGAATTTTTTTTTCATAAAATTTAGCATAATAGCTTATGGAATAAGTGCATAGGATTGAATTGAGGGCATGTGACTTAAGTACCAAGGGTAAAGTAGAATTTTGGGACTCATTGAGGGTATATTAGGAAAAAGGAATTGTGG
>JANZXR010000003.1:25820474-25837923 GCA_027575705.1 Erythroxylum echinodendron
AAGTCAAAGTATTTAAGTTTGGTTTCTCAATCACTACATTCTAAAATTTCAAATTGATAAGTTTTATATTAGTATGAACTCTTCATTTTTAAGTGTGGGACATCTTTTATTTGTAATATTGTGATTTTTTAATTATTGATAAATTTAGCAATTTGCAAGTGAGAAAAATGCAAAAGGAAGTTTTTCTTAATGCTAATAATAATAGTAAACATAGAGATTATGATTAAGGAGAAGGAATAGAACTAGATGAATAGGTTTTTTTAGAAGGTTTTTTAAGGGATAAAGAATGATATGGACTCAGGGGAGATACATTGTTAAAATATCTTATTCTTTAACATGTAAATATTTTTTAAATTCAGAAATTTATTTAATTTTATAATACTATTCTACGTATAAACAAAATCAATCTAATATTAAAAGTTTTAGTTTATTGCAAATATCTTATTGATATAGACTTTCGTATAAGCTAGTTTCTACAACACATGACGTTTTAATAAGATTCAAAATTTAAGGTGTCAAAATTATTACCGACAGTGATAAATGAGTGGTCAGTTGATTTTTTATTTTTAATCATTTGCTTTAAAATGAAAATATAATAATTTATTTATTAAAAATATATGTACATTTACATAGATAGCCCAACGTATAATGTGTTTTCTTTCTTATTTCTTTGGTTTGTTCAAATCTGAAAAATTCATTTTTTACCTACATGGATTCATCATTGCCATTATGATTATTCCACTTAAACACTTGTTAGCATGCATATATATGTAGAATACATATTGTTGAATAATTTCTACACAAAAATTTGCATAACATTATCACCTAACTAACTTTTCAATATATATTTTTAAACTTTATGGATGTATTAAGAAACTTGCTAGAGTATTATTTTCTATTTTTATTTTCACTCTTACTTATTTTATGACAATAAAAAAATATATTGTTGAAGTTTTTAACCAGTATACATTTGCATATATAATTCAAATGCTTTTCTCATGTATATTAACATATACATCTTTTGATAATCATTAAAATAGATTTTAAGTTAATTAATACAATAATTTATAAGGTTAATTATACTAAGGCCTTTTATAGTTTGATTTTTTATTTTAGCCCTCACATTTTGAAAACTATTACTTACTCCTCTATAGTATTAGTTAGTTGTCATATGATCCCTCCATCGTATTCACTATTCATCTAATTTCTATACGGAATTATTTTAGAATTTTTAAATTTCAATATAACATCATTTTTAAGTTATAAATGAACCAAAACTAATATAATATAATGAAAGGACATGTATGATAGGTAAATAATAATATATGGACGTAAATGATAGCTTTTAAAATATAAGGGATAAAATAAAAAAAGTCAAACCGTGAGAGTCTTATGTGATTAATCCTAACTTATGTAATATAATTTGCATATCTCCAACTTCAAGCATATTAATATAGTCAAATTGTTAACATTAAAGGAAAATCTTGATCTTTTAAAGGACTTATAATTTTAGGTTAGAGTGCCCTTTAAGATGTCATTCTTTCAATAATAGTTTTTAATGATGATGAAAAAACATTAAATTACGAATCTTTAATAACCTACAAACTATAAAATCATTATCATATTCTATAAATTAACCTTGAATTAATTCAAAATGCTTACTAGTTATCATCAAACAAAAAGTGCTTTATTCACTTATAGACTTTAGATACTTATAAAATAACAATTTAAATACTCAAAATATTAGACATCTTTTCATTTGTATCACATGTATTTGTCACATAATTACCACAAAAAAGGCATAAATACTTGATGTAGACTAAATTTAGAGTAGGCATGATAGATTGGTCTTAAGTTTGCGAGCCTATAAAAGTAACGACTTAGAGAGTAGGAGTATTGTTGACAAAGACACTCTAATGGCCAATCTAATAAATATGAAGGTGTTAAGTATATAGAGAAATCTTTAATTGAATTTAATGATATTGATTATGAGAACTTACATTGGGTGTGTCTCTCTTTTATAGGTAATCCTTTAAGAAATGTAGTTAGAGTTTAATTATTCTTAGTAGAGTTAGATCTAACTTCTATTAATCAACTTAATTAGTCATTAATAATGAATCTACCTTTTCATAAGAATGAATAATTTTTTTAAGAGTTACTAAATTATATTGCTGGAAAAATTTACAAGTACAAAACCCCTATCTTAATACCCCATAAATCTCTATCTTGCTAGTGGTGAGCCACGAATAAGTCACAATAGGATGAAGGCCCTATATTAGAGCCTCAATGTACTTCTTATTTTAATACTTAAGTTTTCCTAATAATTCTTAACTAAGATAGCTAAACGAATATATAAAGGGATCCTCTAGTAGATAAGCTCCACTTTTGTTAGGGGTGCTATATGTAATCTATTATTTCTTTCTTTCTAGATATAGTGTACCAAAGCTCCAAAGCACATTTTAAATAACTAGAGATCATCTTTATTTCTCAATTTAAGGTTTATCTTAAGCTACTTAGTTTTCCTTTAGTATAAACCAAGGTGAGTGAGGAATTTTTTTCCATATCCAAGATAAGAATCTATAAAAAAAGTAGGGATGATTGAGACTCTAACTAGTTCAAGTGCATAGTTCACAAGTGGCATTCGAAAAATTGAATTTAAGAGAGTCTTTGGTCAATAGTATGCCCCATATGGAAAGATATAAAGTAAAAGAGTGAATTAGGGTTATGTTTGTGTCCCAAACCAGTTTATATTATAGCTTAGTTATCAGGTTGAGGGTCTTAACTAACCCTCCAACATTATTGCAATGTGAAGATCCTCTAACATTATTGCAATGTGAAGCATATAGACTTATCAGTGTCCATTGAATGATGTCTGAAAATGGAGTTTACTAGGGATAACTAGGCATGCTGTTAAATTTGTCATTGATGCCCCTATTAGAGTAGAATGGCTACACCTAAACATTGTCCTTAATTGGCACTTAGACTTCACTAATCTAAAGGATAAGAGTTCTTAAGGAGATCTTAGTTTGTATGAAGGTCTTAACTCATGCCATTAGTTAAACTAGAATATAATACCTTGTCCTTTGTTAATCTTATATCTGATTAAGGGATGTATCTAGTCCCTTATCTGTATAGGATTTGTTGCATAGTCTATGAAATCTTGTTAGTGATTGGAATACATCAGATTCTCTTCTCCTTTAAGTGATATAATGTGTCCATTTGACCAAATAATCCTCCTTGTCATAACATAATGTCCATAATATTTTAGCTAGTAAACCTTACTCAAAATTCAATATAGGTGATAAGTAATCCCCCAAATTGTTTAAGCTTGTAAATCGAGGACCATTTGAATTTTGGTAATTTCTTATAGTTGTTAATGTTACTCCATAGAAATTCCTTTGACTTCTTGTTAATAGATTTCATTATCCCTTTAGGAAGAGCTAAATACGAGAATAATAAGTGGCTAAATTAATTAAAATAGATACAATTAGTTTTAATCGTCCCTCATATTCTAAGAAATTATTACACCAATTATTGATTTTTTTTATTAATGGATACCGATAGGGGAAAATAGTATTGAGATGATATATTTTTTCAGTGATGGAAACACCTAAGTACTTGAAAGGAATAAGGGCTATAGTGATATTGATTGTGCTAGCTATATTATGTTTTAGGCCTTGAGTAGCTTTGAATAGTCTTGTAAGCTCATCATTAATGATGATTGAATAAGAAACTATAGTTATGCATGTTTGTATCCATATAAAAAAAAGTTAGTAAAGTCCTTAGCATGTAACGAGTCAAGGATAAAGCATTAGCTAATGGAATAAAAGGCTTTAGCAAAATCTATCTTGAATGCGCAACCTTTGATATATATATTACCATTATAGCTTTTGAAAAGTTCCTGTGATAGTAATATGTTGTCTCTAATTGATCTTCCATGAATGAAAGACCTCTAAATAAGACTGATTATCTCCTTCATATATTTCGTCATTCAGTTTGTTATCACTTTTGAAATGACTTTATATATGTCACTACAACCAGCTATGCGATAAAAGTCATTTAGTGATTTTGTGTTAGAAGTTTTAGGAATGAAAAATATATAAATTTTGTTCATTTATGTTAATAATATGCCAATCTAAAAAAATTCCTAGACAACTTTGATTATCATCCCATTTATCATGTCCTGAATTTGCTAAAGGAATACGACATTCAAACCATTAGCCTTATGGGATTTATTAGAGTGAAAAAGAATAAGATGCTTCTAATTTCCTTACTTATAACCTCATTTATCAAGTCAAAGTGAGCGTAAGCTGGCAAGGTCCCCTCTATGTTGCTTTTTGGTTCTCTAATAAGAGAAGTGGTTGAGATATAAGTGCTTAGCAAGTTCTTGAAGTGATTATAAGTTATCACCTTTAATTCTTCCTAGTTTTGAGTATTTCTTCCTTCATTTTGTTTTAGAGTGATGATCTTGTTTTTGTTCCTTTTAGAGTTTATTGAGTTGTAACACTATTTGGTATCCATATCCCCCTCCCTAGTTATAACATCCTAGACTTCTGTCGCAATTGCGAGTTTATGTTCTTCAGTGATCTTATATACTCCTATAACAACCTTGATTGATATTGTTTGAGGTTTTGTTCACCATGGTTAAGAGATAGCTTCTCTTGATAATTGATAAGGGACTCTAAGGACTTTTTTATAACTAATTGCATTGGATCAATGTGAACCTTTAGAGCTTTATCAATTTAGCTTTGATTGCTTTTAGAGTTTGTGTATATTTACAAGCAAATGAGCCTATTTATATAGAACCAAGTCCTCTTAAGACATCATCTTTAAAACTCAAATTGTTAAGAGTAAATTGAAGAACTTGAGAAGAGCTTTCTTTTATTAGTATTGTTGTAAACCAAGATGTGGATAGAAGAGCGATATGAGGAGAGAAAGTTCCAAAATTTTGCAAAGTTTTAGTAAAATTAAGATCGCTAAAGCGAATTCACGAAGCAGCAGTCAATTTTATTTTACGTGAACCATTCACCATATTAATCAATACTCTAAGTGAAGAGATTGCATGTGTACTTCAGATCAGTTAGTCCCAAATCCTTAGTAAATGAATACAATTCCTCACATTTTAACTTCTAGCATCTACTATTCCCTGCCATTTCTCCAAGAGATAAAACAAAAATAATATCACCTGTAAAAGTCTATAAAGATAAAATATTTACCCCTAGTTACCTCAAATCTCTATATAGAATATGCCTTTGAAGTTCCCTTTTGGAAGCATAAACAGTGGCAATGGTTATAGTAGATTGGGCAAAATTTGGTAACCCCATGGTGAAGAAACTGGTTAGTGCAAATCTAATTAAAAGAAACATTAGGTGGTCAAAAGTGACAATGATTTTACCATTAATATGGATGGTTGCTAAGCACAATCCGAACTTTCTTAAGAAACCAAAGGAATTTTTGAAGGTGATCTTTCTTTATTTTAGTCTATACTATACCAATAAAATGGGCCTTTTTAAGGCTTAGAATGTCCTTAGTTTCTAACAATTTATTATGGCTATTCAAGACTCTTATAATGCATACTAATATATCCATTACAGAGAGGTCTTCTATAGTTTTTTCTTCTTCGACTTCCTACTATATCTAGTTTTGCTTGGTTCAGGGTTAGTTTGAATGGGGGAACCTTCTTCCACAGTTTCGTTAAGTTCTAACTATAGTTGTTAAGCCTTGCTTCAATTATGAAGAATCTATGATAGTTGGCATTCTTGTTTTTAGGGATCCAATACATTTTTTTCTCCTTGGTCATTAGTTTCTATATGTGTGAGACCTCGATAAAGTCTTCAACAATGTCACTGAATTAATTTAGTTTTAATATTTTAACTACCTCTGAGGTTCTTACTAAGATCTGTGTTTATACAAATATGATGAAAACCAACACTTCTAAGATTAATTGTGTTCTCATCAAAGTTTATTGGTTTACCTTTTAAGGACCAATACTTCAAGGGTACTCTATAGAAGTGGCCTAAATAAGAATGGATTTCAGCAACATCTTATCTAGTGTCAAACTTAAAAACCATTTCTTAATAAAGATAGGTTATCCTTGTATATGTTAAGTGCTAGAATCAATAAATTTTCTAAGCTTATGTTTTTGTAAAGAACTTAAAGGTTTAAAAAATCATCTTCACTCACCAACAGTTTTCTAAGCCCCATGTTTTTAGTTATATATCATACTTCTCGATTAGAAGTAAAGCCATTATGTTCTTTAGGAAATAAACTATAATCAAGGAGCTCCATTTCATTTTCTCCATTTTCAATATTCCTAGGCCCTCTAAGTTGATCAAAGGAATATATCAAAGTGTCCAAAAGGTATCTGATCACCTACAACCTTGCTCCAAGCTATTTTCCTGAAGCTGGTATCATTGCTCTCGCTACTATGGCTAAACAAGGATTTGACAACACTTAAGCTTAGAAGGGGGGAGGGGAAAATCTATACCACTAACATTGAAAAATTATTAGTGGAAATTAGGCAAGATGGACAAGTGGAAGGTGGGTTATTAGTTTAGGAAAAAGTGAACTGAGGACAGGAGGGGATTTGGAGAACTAGAGGGGAGGGTGATTTAGTAGGTTGGGGACAATTCTAGTGATATGCGAGATTCTCTCTCACTATGTTATAGATAATGAGAATGAATCTTATCTTGACTGAACTTATCTTTTTTAGATAATTAAGCCTTTTACACAAGTTTGTAGTTCACAAGGATAACAAATCAAGCCCATCCTTTACACTTGTAAGGTTTGTATTAGTTCTAAACATTGTCTTAACTAAAACTTTCATTATTACAAATAAGGACCATTAAATCCTATATAACATGAATAAACCCTTCCATATATCATTGATAATTTCAAAGAAAATTAAAATTAAGTACCTTATCTTTATGAATTTAAATACAAAGTTTATGCCATTTTCGGTCCAATTATAAGAGATGAAAATGATAATAAATTATGAGTACACAAATGTTATCATCTCAGTTAAAGAAAATTTAGACTATTAAATATGGACTTAGAATTAACTAAACAATCCTACGATATAATAAATCTTTAGTTAAAGGATTGCCATGGGTTTAGAATCAATGTACTTAATGGTGACTATCATCTCTTTAACATTTTCTCTATAAACTAATTACTCTTCTTTTTTGAAATTAAAGAATGTAATATATTTCCAAAATAAAAAGGTTAAGCCTTACAAATGTTCAAGGTATAAATAACAAGATAGATCCCAAAGGGAAAACTAATAGCACACAATAGGACTTCCAAAACCTGATGAATAGGAGTATATACCAAACTAGTAACTAGATGCCCAAAAAAGGGTACAATGGTTATGAAATGGTGTATAACACAATCAATATATTCAAGTGGATTTAGAGATTCCACCTATTATTGATAGTTGAAGAAATGTTAATTCTTTGGCCTCTAATCAGAGTACGTTCTCTTATATATGCTAAGTTTCTTTAAATTGCTACATTTTTTTCCTACTATTGATTTTTGTATACCCTTACATTCCTTTCCCTCTAAATGGTGTAAATGGTATAACCAAAAACAATCTTGAAGAAGGAGTGATCATTTATAGAGAGATTATATGAATTAGCAACCTAAAGGATGATTATTTCCTAAACTGTTTCATTGTAATAATGGTAGAATATGCAAAGGAGCATTTGAAAAAGAGATGAATGATAGTTTCAGGTTCCTCATTACAAAGATAACAAATTGGGTTAGGAACTAATGACCCCTTGGTCCTATCTATAGTGCTAAGCTTTTTATTAACTGCTAACTAAAGAATGGAAGATACTTTTGGAGAACTATACTTGAACCAAACTAATCAAAATCAAATAACTTTAATAGTATTATGTCTAAAGAGATCATTACAGAAGCTATTTATAAAGGTCGTAGAGAATTTTCCCTTTGAGATGACTTTACTAACTATATTAGGATTGGGATTAAAAGAAGGGATGCCTCTTAAGATAGGAGCACTACTTGTAGTATTACAACACCATTCATTCTTATTGATCAGTACCTTGACTCTAAACTTTGCAAGGAATAATAACCTTCATTTTAATAGTTAGGGAGTAGGTAAAAAGGCCCTAGTTCCTTCCATTTAACATATCATAACTAAGTGTTTCCCTTATTCCCTATCTTAACGTTGATTTCACTCTATAGGTTATCACATAATTTAAGAAACTGTAACATTATCCATGAAGAATCATTATAAGTTTTAATGTCCAAAAGTTTTTATCCTTTATATAGTGCCTATGTATCAATTTGGCTCATAGAGATTCTTTATTAGTGAAATTTCTCCATAATCTCTTGACAAGCAACACTTTAATCACTAATTAAATGGATAAACCTTTCAAACCACCTTCATTCCTTGGTAAATCAACTTCCTTCTAGTTAACCTTAATATAAGGTTTTTTGCATATATCACTAGTTCATAGAAATTTTGTAAGAAGTTTTGAATATCCTTAGACATTTTCTTAGGTAATACCATATGGGAAGAACAATTAATATAAAGATTATCTAGCATAGATATGATCAGTTGTAATCTACTTATAAAATATATTAATCTAATATCCAATTCTCTTCCTTACTAAGTCGCAAAGAGGTTTAAATTGCTTATAAATAATCCTTTTATTTGAGATTAGAACTATTAAATGGGTAAAATGAAGAGATTGAAGTCTTTCCATGCAATTTTAGCAAGCCATTGAGATAAATTTTTATCATCCACTAAAATTATGAGGTGGCTTTTATCTATGTTGATGAATAGACTAAAGAGCTTATTAAGGGCGTTAAGGGAGTTGATTAAACAAGCAACTTAGTTAGGTTTAGCTCTACCAAGAAGGAGAAGATCATCATCAAAGGAAAAGTTAAAGATACTTAACTATTTACACTTAATACGATATTTGAAGTTGTCCTCCAAACTTATATTGTGTTTAATAAACCTTGTAAGAACTTATATAAAAAGAGTAAATAAGGAGATAAAGGATCTTTTTGTCTTATTCCTTTAGCACCTTTAATGGGTTATGAAGCCTTTTCATTAATAAAAATATTGAAGGAAAAAGTAGTAATGCATTGCTAAATCCAAAAAAGGAATAGAGGGAAGCCAAAAACTTCAAGGAATGTAAAATGAAATCCTAATATACTAAATCAAAAGATTTCTAAAAATCAATTTTCATAAAGCAAGTCCTAGCAAATCACTTTAAGTAATAGTCCCTGTATAATTCTTGAGCTAGTAGAATATTGTCATTAATAGATCTTCTGTCAATGAATGCAACTTGAGTAGAGTTGACAAATGAGGGTAAGATCAACTTCAATATTGAGTCTAACAGCTTAGAAATTATTTTATAGAGAGCATTGTAGCATGTTATAGGTCTATAATCTCTTAGGGACATAAAGTTAGAAGCATTAGATACCAGAAAGATGTGGATTTGTTCCAGACCTTCAAGAACCAAACACTCTTGAAGAATTCTAACACTTCACTAATCAATTGAGTTTTGAGAGAACCTTAGGCCTTTTGGAAAAGGAAAACATTAAACCCATCAAGTTTAAGAACTTTATTAGGATCTAGACTACAATTGCATTACCATGATATATCTCTAATGGTCATGTGACGTAACCCTTAAACTTATGATAAGATTTTGTTAACCTTATACATTTATTAGAACTTTATAATAAATTATAAGGTTAAATTTGCTAGACCTCTCTATAGTTTGGCATATTTTCAATATACCCCTTAACTTTTAAAACCTATTAATAACTCCATATAGTTTTAGTTTTATAACACCATCCCCTGCCATCAACTGTCATTAAAAACTTTAACAATCAACTCGAAAGTGATGTTGTTTTCTATATGTGGCGCCACATAATGTCATTTTGAAGCTCGTATTTAGGGTTTGTAGCAAAATTTTGATATCGGGGGGACATGTGTTATAAAGCTAAAACTATAAGGGGTTATTAATAGTTTTTAAAAATTAAGGAGTATATTGATAATATATCAAACCACAGAGAGTCTAAAAAATATTACCATAAACTATAAATTGTATTTTTAAAGTAAAAAAATTGACTTAGTATTTTTATTTATGAGATTGAATCTGTAACAAGCAAAAAATATATATTCAAATGTGTACCTTTTACTATTTATGAATCCCTTTATATATGAATTTAAATAGCATGTTAGCTCTTAATTATTAGAGTTTTTATATGTATTCATATAATTATTGGTTCTTTACTGGTATTTCATTAACTTTTTAATAATTTCTAATGCTTAAACATTAATTTACTTTGATATGTCCCTAATATCTATAATATCACTTCTATTGCAAACCTTCAAACAATAGTTGGAAAAAGGAGTTTATGCACCACTTCAGGAACATTTCCCTAAACTATGAGCCAAGCACTAACTAAAAGGACTACTATATATGGTTGAGAAATTCTTATGGGAGCTTCAGCCTCAAATCTTGCAAGGACAATTGTCAAAAACTACTTAGGCAGGAACCATATATGAAAAAAAGCCCTACCTAAACTCTCGAATTTCTTATGGCTATTTAATAACTAGAAACTTTCTATAATGGATAAAGTTTGATTCCTAAATGCTTCTAACTTATGCAAGTTTTGTGATTAATCACTTGAATCCTTAACATATTTATTCTTCAACTACAAGTTCTCCTTTATTATTTGGAAATCAATCCAAGGTCTGTGTTTATTGGGTGTTTCCAATGCTAATTGTCAAGATGTCTTTGATAAACTTTAAAGACACAAATCTTCTAGTTATTTTGGAAACAAAACCATTTACGCATTAGCTATAGGAAGTACAATGGATATGATTTGGAAAGAGAGGAACTTAAGAATATACGAAAGGTCTGTAAAATCAATGGACATATTCATAACGGAACTTATAGCTTGAAAAGGGTGAAAATCACAATTAATAACCTAAGGAAAATTTGGATCCCCTCTAAAACTATCTTTTAGGGTTGGGTTCTAGATACTCCTATTTGTTGTACCTATTCCCTTGAGTATAATTGATTATCAGACTTGCTAAACTATAGTTGGTAAGTAAGGCAACAACTCTTTCTCTAGAGCAGTAGCTCTATAACTATATAGTATATGGCTTAGTCCTGATTCCCTTGTAGTTTACCTCTTTCATGATTTAATATATTTCTTTAATTTTCAAAAAATAACTATTTTTTGATTGTTTTTATTTTCATAAGTGATTCTCTCTTTATTTATATAATTTAAAAGGCTTTTAAATATAATTTAGAAACTAGATGACATATTAAAATTAGTTAAAAGAGCTTTTTCAATTTACTTGTAGGTTTGTGCTGACAAAGTTATGATGAAACTTTAAGATATTTCCTAAATTTGTCTATAAATTTGTAAGAATTTGATAAGAGTTTTGTTGCATGCCTTGGTCCCTCCAATAAGTCAAAAATTGCTAGCTATTGGTTGCATGCTTTGGTGTCGTCCACTAAGTCAAAATAGATGGCCACCATTTGGACTTTGTTTTTTGGCCATGTTAGGCCAAAATCTTCAAGCATGATTTTGGTAAGATTTTCATGAACGAAGGTTGCGGAGAGATTGAAGGAATTTGACAAAGTCCTTTTAGACGAAATCTTGGGATTTTCCCTATAAATTAATAGAGAAGTTTACCTAAGCTCTTAACACATAAAAAACAAACCAATCCTCCCATTATTTCTTCAGTCCTTTTCTGTATATTTGCTGAGGTTTTAAAGGCCTTTTGTTGCAACCTTTGTGCTTGTATACATTCTCTACATATTAGTAAAATTACTCACCCTCTGGCCGTAGACTAGGTTACATTGACCGAACTATGTAAATTCCGGTGTCATGTCCTATTTATTTTGCCTCTTCTTTATCTTTCGTTATTAAGATTCAGGCTATTAAATTCAACTAATATCCAATCCAGAGGGTATTTTCTTTAACAAACTAGTATCAGAGCTTCTCTTGTTGGTCTAGCTTACTGTATGCTTTGTGGTTGCCACTAAGGTAGACCCTTCACATCAGAAAGTAGGATTTTTATTGTGAGTCTAAACGGGTACTGTCTCGGATTTATCTTGCAGGGCCCATTGCCTCTGATTTATCTTGTGAGGCCCACTGTCTTGGTTTTATCTTGTGAGGCCCACTACCTCAGTTTTATAAATGAAGGTTAGCTTTACTTGTGGGGGCCACATCCCAACATTTTCTGTGGGGCCCACATCCAGTACTTTTGTGGGGTTTGCTGTCCCGATTTCACGTGTGGGACCCACTTGTCATAAATAGTCGGAATATCAATTTTTTAGCCATCATGACGATAACAAAGACCTATATTGAAAAGTTTGGCCGGAGTGTTAATACAAGATGGGTGTGAGATTGCACTTGATGGAGTGGAGAAAAAGCCAGCAGTTATGGAATTAGATAAATTCATAGATCTAGATAAAAAGGTTAGATCAGTCATCATATTGAATCTTTCTGATGAGATTTTGCAGGAGGTTGCTAGTGAAAGCATGGCTAAAGTTATATGGGATAAGTTGAAAGCCATGTGTGTGAAGAAGACAGTAGAAAATCGGCTTTGTTTGAAACAAAAGTTGTACATATTGAGGATGACAGAAGGTACATATATTCTGTCACATCTGGTTAAATTTGATTCTCTTATTTTAGATTTGAAGAATGTAGATGCGAAAATTGAGGATGAAGAACAAGCCATATTGTTGTTATGTTCCTTCCCCAGTCCTTTAAATATTTTCGCGATACCATGATTTATGGGAAAGAGTCAGTCTCATATAATAGTATTAAGTCTGCATTAAAGTCAAAAGAGCAGATTGATAGGGACATCACTGGGGAGACTAGTGGAAGTCATGCAGAGGGATTATTCATACCGAATAGATCTGAAAATAGAGATTTTGAAAGAAGTGGATCCAAAGGTAAGTCAAAATCCAGACATAAAAATAAAATTTGTAATTATTACAAGAAAAGGAGGCATATAAAGGTTGGCTGCTATAAACTGAAATATAAGGTGAAAAATAAAATTGAGCAGAATAACAACAATACCGCCAAAGCTAGTGTAGCGGCATATTAGAATGAGGGAATTATCTTTGTAGCAATAGAAGATAAAGTCAGGTCTAATAAGGAGTGGATTTTAGATTCGAGTTGTTCTTACCATTTGAGTCCTGATAGGGAGTGTTTTTCCACTTATGAGTTATTGGATGGTGGAATTGTTTTGAAGATGTTGCCTGTAAAGTTAGTAAAGGTACAGTTTGGATTAAGAGGTATGATGGTATCATTAGAACACTCACTGATGTTAGACACGTTCCTGATTTGAAGAAAAAATATCATCTCTTTGGGCACTCTTGATTCTCAAGGGTGCAAGTTCTCAGCTAAAGGTAGAGTTTTGAAATTTTCTAAAGGTGTTTTTATATTGATAAAAGCTTACAGGTCTGATAATTTGTATGTTTTGCAAGGATCCACAGTAACAGGTGTTGTGATAGTCTCTATTCATGGTGACATTACCAAATTGTGGCACATGTATTTGGGACACATGGGTAAAAAAGGTTTAACATGTTAAGAAAGAGAGGCCTACTTTATGGTTAAAGTACTGGTAAGATGGACTTTTGTGAGCATTGTATCATTAGAAAGCAGAAACTAGTCAGTTTCGGTTCTCCAACTGTCCACAAAACTAAAGATACTTTGGATTACATTCATTATGATCTTTGGGGGCCCTCTCGTGTTTCTTCTAAAGGTAGTGCCCGTTATATGTTGACTTTTATTGATGATTATTCAAGGAAGATTTGGGTGTATTTCTTAAAACATAAAAAGGATGTTTTCTTCACCTTTAAGCAATGGAAAGTTTTGATTTAAAAGCAAACAGGAAAATATGTTAAACGACTACGGACAAATAATGGTTTGGAATTTTGTGGAGGTGAATTCAATGAATTTTGCAAGAATGAAAGAATTGCTCGGCATCACACTTCATAATGACTTCGCAACAAAAATGGATTTTCCAAGTGCATGAACGGAACTCTTTTGGAAAGGGCTAGGTGTATGAGCTCTAATGCAGAGTTGATACTTGATTTTTAAGCAGAAGCCATTGCTATGGCTTGCTACATCGTCAACCGCTCTCCTTGTGCTCCTCTTGATTTCAAGACTCCGGAAGAATTTTAGTCAAGTGCTCCTACTGATTACTCTACTTTAAGAATATTTGGGTGTCCAGCATATATGCATATAAATGAGGGAAAGTTAGAACCTAGGGATAAGAAATGTATTTTCCTTGGTTATGCTTCAGGGATGAAAGGATATCATTTATGGTGTCCTAATCCTAAGTCACCTAAATTTGTAATTAGTAGGGAAGTTACATTTGACAAATTTTCTATATTGTATCCTAAAAAAGAGTCTTGTAATCCTTGTAATATAGAAAAAGAGGATAGTACACAGAAACAGGTGGAGTTAGAGATTAGTAGTTCAAGTCCTTCATAGACACCTTCTACACATTAGATAGATCAAGTTGATGAACTAGATCCTGATCATGTTCAAGATGAGCCAGTAGAAGAAGAACATTTCATAGCTAGAGACAGACCAAGACTGAAGATTCAACTACCACAGAGATATGCAAGTTTAGTTGCATATGCATTATCTGTGGCATAGGAAACAGGTAGAGACGGTGAACCTTCCACATATACGGAGGTAGTTTCAAGTATTGATGTTAATAAGTGGGTGGTGGCCATGAATAAAGAAATGGAATCTCTGCACAAGAATGATACTTGAGTTCTGATGAAGTCGCCAAAGGGTAAGAAAATTGTTGGTTGCAAATGGATCATCAAAAGAAAAGAAAGTACTTCAAGTGTTGAAAATGCAAGGTATAAGGCACGTTTAGTTGCAAAGGGCTACAGTCAAGTACAAGGTGTTGATTTTAATGATGGTTTCTCACCAGTGCTGAAGCATAGCTCTATTCATGTATTACTTGCATTGGTTACCATGTTTGATATAGAATTAGAACAGCTTAACATCAAGACAGCATTCCTGCATGGCGAATTAAATGAGCATATTTATATGAAACAACCTGAAGGTTTTGAAGTTGCAGGAAAAGAAGACCAGGTGTGTTTGTTGAAGAAATCCTTGTATGGATTGAATCAGTCTCCAAGACAGTGGTATAAGAAGTTTGATTAATTTATGTTGGGTCATGATTTCTCCAGGAGCATGTATGATAGTTGTGTTTACTTCCGGAAGTTAGATAACGCTCATTCATCTATTTGTTATTATATGTTGATAATATGCTCATTGCTGCAAAGAATGTCACAAATATTCAACATTTGAAGGCCTTATTGCATGGTGAATGTGAGATGAATGATTTGGGAGCAGCAAAGAAAATTCTTGGCATGAAGATAAGACTTAATCGAGGAGGTGGTAAATTATTCTTAACCCAGAAGAATTATCTCAATAAAGTTTAGGAGAGATTTGGCATGCGAGATGCCAAAGTAGTTAGTACTCCTCTTGCTGGTCATTTTAGACTATTTGCTGCTCAATCACCACAATCATCGGAAAAGGAAGATTATATGGCACGAGTTTTGTATTCTAGTATCGTAGGCAGTATTATGCAATGTATGTACTCGTCCTGATATTTCACAAGCTGTTAGTGTCGTTAGCAGATATATGGCCAATCCTGGCAAAGAATATTGGCAGGCTGTGAAATGGATTCTCAGATAATTGAAGGGCACTTCAAACTTTTGTTTAGAGTTTGGTAGAACCAGCAACACTTAGGTTGGTTTTGTCAATTTTGATTATGTAGGTGACTCGACAGACGCAAATCTTTGACAGGTTATGTATTTTGCATTGGAGGATGTGTTGTTAGCTGGATAGCTACCCTACAACATGTGGTGGCTTTATCTACTATTGAAGCTGAATATATAGCAGTCACTGAGGCTATCAAAGAAGCACTATGGCTGAGAGATTTATTCAGCAAGTTATCTCTACATCACGGAGTTACTATTACTTATTGTGACAATTAGAGTGCTATTCATTTGACAAAAGACCAAATGTATCATGAGAGGACGAAGCATATTAATGTGAATATCATTTCATTCGGGATACTATTGCAGGAAAGAAGGTCCTTATTCAGAAGATCAATACTAAGGACAATCCTGCTGATATGTTTACGAAGGCTCTTCCAATTTACAAGTTCAAGCAATGCTTGGACTTGATTGGTGTTCAATGTTGGTGAAACAACCCATTGGGACATTGCTGGAGAAGGTGGAGAAGATCACTAATTATTCAGAACCAAATCAAGGTAGAGATTTGTTGCATGCCTTGGCCCTCCAATAAGTCAAAAATTGCTAGCTATTGGTTGCATGCTTTGGCCTCCTCCACTAAGTCAAAATAGATGGCCACCGTTTGGACTTTGTTTTTTAGCCATGTTAGGCCAAAATCTTCAAGCATGATTTTGGTAAGATTTTCATGAACGAAGGTTGCGGAGAGATTAAAGGAATTTGACAAAGTCCTTTTGCATGGAAGCTTGGGATTTTTCCTATAAATAGAGAAGTTTATAGAAGTTCTTAACACACCAAAAACAAACCAATCCTTCCATTATTTCTTCAGTCCTTTTTTGTATATTTGATGAGGTTTTAAAAGCCTTTTGTTCCAGACTTTGTACTTGTATACATTCTCTACATATTAGTAAAATTGCTCACCCTCTGGCCGTGGACATAGGTCACATTGACAGAACCACGTAAATTCCTATGTCCTGTCCTATTTATTTTGCCTCTTCTTTATCTTTCGTTATTAAGATTCGGCCTACTAAATTCAACTGGTATCTGATCCAGAGGGCATTTTCTTTAATAAGGTTTGATATTAATTTATAAGAAATATAATATGTTATATTGACATTAATTTATCTTTATTTTAATCAGAGTATCTAATCGTTAAATTCTAGTATTTATAAGTAAATAAATAAACAACTAACTAAATTTAGTGACTTCATTCAAACTCTTGGAGTTAGCATTACAAGTTGTTCTATAGAACTTAGACGTGAATATTTCTAGAGAATCTTTTAAGTAAAATGTATGCTATAGATATTTGCAAGTTTAAAAGCTTAAACTTGATTTGAAAATCAAAATTTTATAGAGTTTACGGTAATTATATCCATGCATTTCATATATATGTATATATATATATATATAGCTTTAGTACATTGAAGAAAAGAGTTTACGTATGTTTAACGTTTGGTGAATAAATAACCTCAAATATGAAGATAAAATTGGTAAACTTTAATATATACCTTGTAGTTTTATAAATATTTAAATTACAGCTTATGTTCAAGAATGATAATTCAATAATATACTTAGTCCATAAAATAAAAGTAAATTCAAGTAAATATTACTGAATATTCTAAACAAAATATGTAGTAAAAATACAATATATAATGAAA
>JANZXR010000003.1:25839035-25855832 GCA_027575705.1 Erythroxylum echinodendron
AAGATGGCTAAGCTTATCGATCCTCAATGTCATTTTTCTGCCGCTGCCCAGGAGGCCTATGATATTATCAGCAGAGCTTTTGAGACCCTACAGCACTCGGAGAAAAGGGCCGCCTTTCACCGGCGTTGGGGTTTGAAACCCCCAAGTCCAAAAAGGATGAAACTCTGTCGGTCAATGTGCCCCAAGAACTCGAGGCCTGTGAGAAGTAAAAACACAACAAGCTTTGTAAGGAGAGGGACAGGGACTTCGCGTATTTGTTAACCTTCGGCTTATCTCATGTCAACCTACGTGCCAGACGCAACACGTTTTCTTGATCTCTTGTTTTTCAAGATTTGTCGTCTTTAGGTCCTTGTCACAGATCACTACAATATTGTATTCCTCTTACTTTTGGACGACTTTGTATGCACAGTGTATTGACTCACTATATTGCTTTTGTTTGTAAATTTTCGGTGATTTTGTACATATATGTACATCAATTATGTTCCTTCAATTTTAGGGATTCTTGTTTTTTTTTGGGGTTGCACCAAATTTATTCTAGTTCTTGCGTAGATTTTTGATATATTGTTCCTAAATCCTTGTGCTTGCTTCTATATTAAAGGAAGTCCGTCTGTAATACTTGCCCTAAATCTTTATATACTTTGTTTCTGTCCAAACTTAATATGGCAAAATAGAGCCCCTTTTAAACACATTAAATATCCACAAAGGGTAAACTGTTATCTTTCATTCTTCTTTACTTCTCTACTTTAAATCAATCTACAATCAAAAAATAGAGAAAGCTGCACTAGAATGCCATGTTGTTAACAGATTTCTTGATTTAGTTGTCATCTCCATCATTCGCAGGCGTTGAGCAAAAATATCGAAAATGTCAAAAGGTTATATTCGAAAAACATCATCAACAAAGATTCCAAAAAGTTGGTCTCGAAGATGCAACTAAACATCAGCTTGAGCGATCCAAAAAAATGCCCAACATGCCAAAGTCAACTTTCTGAATAGGTCAGGTTAATATCAAATGAGAAATCTATATAATTTAGTCACAATAAACCGTAGATTGATATGATGTTTAGATATATACAATCCTTGCCAAGGAAAAAGAAGATATTAAAAAAGGCTTGTTAAAAGGTCAGAACAGCAATTAACCAGTGCTGTTATACAAGTTTAGACAACCTCATCACCATCATTTCCACTCCTTTCTAAAGCTGAATGGTAGTCTTTGAGCAGGGTTGCAAAATTATTTGCAGTTTTCTCGGGTTAAGGATCATTAGTCACAATTTTAGGAATACCTAAATAAGATAATGATTGGATTAATAGGTTTGCATGCTACACTTGATCAAAATTTCGTACGCCTGAAATCATTCAAGGTAAGATTTAAATCTCAAAAGAGATTTGTTTATGATAAAAAGCACGACAAACATTCAATTTGAAGCCTTTCCTCGTGAAATAAGCTTCTTTGTTGTAGAAGATCTTGTCCAAAAACTCGATCTCCTTCTCAGGACCTTAATATAAACACAAAAACGATTAAATGCCTTTTCATAAGATTTTATCAGATCAGATTGTTGCCGATCGCTATCCTTCTTTCCAAGATCCTTCTCAAATGTGTCCAATTAATAATTTAAATGCTAATTCACTCATCTACCAAGGAACATGCCTCTTAAAGCTGGAAGCGACATATATGTAACATACCTATACTATATAATGCTCTACGGTAAAACAAATCATATCTCGCTCCCCATCGTTCGGACGCTTTTCATATTTAGGAAGCAAGTTATCCCTCAAGATCTAAGGTCCCATACTGTTGGCTTTGAAGATAAAAGTCTCCGGCTCTAACAGACTAGTAGCGATAATAAATATCATCTACCAACAAAACTTGGATCACATTGGGAAGTCATAGGAACAGAGAATGCAAGCTCTTACGTCGGGCTATCTTGTATAATGTTGGAGACTTCAACATGTCTGTAATCTTCTTCTTCCTCCTAACACCCTTGAAAGTTTTGGACTTGCCTTGATTGCCCTTAAGTATGTAGCACTTCCACTTTTTTTTTTTTTTAATAGAATCACCACCAATGCCTTTGGTAATCTTCTTGGCCCTCTAGGCTATTCGATTCATGTCTATATCTACAAGCAAATAATAACTTGTAAACTTAAAATTTTAACAAGTCTGCAATGTTTATAAGGTTAGCATAACTTATTAGCCTATTTATTCGAAATGAACTTTCAGCAAGGACAATTAAGTGATGTCACCCGAGAGAGAGGCTTGCCATGCTCAAGTAAAGGTTTGAGCTCGAATAGATGGAGGGATACTATTCTTGTCTCTCTTGTTTAACTTAATACTGGATTCTTTTTAAGTAAGCCTAAAATCTCATTCATTATCATATTCTATAGAAAGGAACATAAATTTCATCATGCACTTGTGGATTCTCTTCAAGGTTTTCTTACCTTAGTCTCCATACTAGGTTTGTGGTTCAAGTATACTACCAAATGAACCTCTAAGCAAGCCTAAATTGATGCATAAACCTGAACAACTAAATGCAAAAGTCATCAAGTGACAACCTCATGCCACATCTAAGACTATCATAATAAATATTTACCTTATCAAATTTGCAAAAACAAATTCTCACTTGGAGCTAGGTTTTCTTCATCCTTACAAACACAAGAATGTTAAACTCTAGTCTCATTTTATTTAGGCAAACCTTTAATTCAAACTCATGCTTTCTAGTCTCAAAATCTTTCATAACACTAGAAATAGAATCAAGGTCAGATGGTGATTCTCTGGTAGTACCAAGCTCACCAGTACCCATAACTATAATTTTATGAATACTTGCATCAAACTTAGATATCTAGACTCACTCCCAGACTAACTCTATAAACCTCTCGCCCGACGAACCATATATTATATGCAGACATTTAAAAGAATAAAAGAAGCAAAAGCCTTATCGTGAGATAATGAAAGCGAAAGCCTCACTCGACTAAATGATAATTGTTCAATTAGTGTCGAACTTGGTTGGCATATTAGGCACCGAAATTGCCTAGTAAGAGATGGTTGGCCAATTTGGCCAATCATATCTTCATTCTCCTGTGGTGCCTAACATGCCTAATAAGAGATGGCTAGCCAATTTGGTCAACTATATATTCATTATCCTGCCTACAAATAGGAGATGAATAAAGAGAGATGGGTAGAACAACAAGAAAGACGTGAGATAAGAGAGAAAAAAAAGAGAGAGAATGACAAAATTATTCTGTGTGTTTTTATGGGTTTAGTTTTACTCCTTGTAATTTTCCAATTTTTCAATAGTAAAATTTTTCTATCCTTGCCAGTAGTTTTTATGCTGATTTAGAGATTTTTCACATAAAATTTGTGTATCTATTTTATTTTCATTACTATTCCTTCAGTCTTATTTAGCTGCAAACTAGCTCTAATCCGGTCAATTTTCACAAGTGGTATCAGAGCAAAGTGAAAAAATTATGGCAAATTTTTGGCATAATCCGTTCGGAGTTAAGGTGAGCACAATGAAAATTGGTGAATTGTAACTACAAAAGGTAACAAATGGTCATGCATTTATTTTTTCATTAAACTATGCATTTAATGTAATTCAAGTATACAGGACTATTCACGTGTGTGGTACTATTTATACGTACACATACGATACTATTCACATATATGAATACTATTCATACGTACGAGTACTATTGATGTGAAATAGTGGGAGCTAAATTCTGTTCGTGATAGAAGTAATAGCAGCAAAATTTGATATTGAAAAGTTCAATGGGAGTAATTTCTCATTGTGGAAGTTGAAGATAAAGGCAATCTTAAGGAAAGATAATTGTCTGGCGGCCATTAGTGAACGGTCAGCTGGAGTCAAAGTTGAAAAGTGGAATGAGATGAATGGGAATGCTACAGCTAATCTTCACCTAGCTTTAGCTGATGAAGTATGATCTAGTATAGAAGAAAAGAAGATTGAAAAGGAAATATAGAATCACCTCACAAAATTATACGAGGCCAAATCACTCGATAACAAAATTTTTCTAAAGAGGAAACTATACACTTTATGCGTAGCGAAATCCACTTCGGTGACGGAGCACTTAAATACTTTAAATACTCTATTTTCCCAACTCACATCATTGGGGCATACAATAGAGATAAGTGAATATGCGAAACTTCTACTCTAAATTCTACTAGATTCATATGATTAACTCGTTATCAATTTATGAAACAACACAGGCATTCTAGTCTTCGACAATATTGCAACTACTACTTTGGAAGAAGAGAGTCGATATAAAAGTAAGGAAGATAGGCTGGCAAATTCGCAGCAAGTGGAGGCCTTGGTGGTGACGAGAGGAAGATCAATAGAATATAGCCCAAGTGGGAGTCATAGTCACAGTAGATCAAAATCTAGGAGTAAGAAGAATTTCAAGTGCTACAATTATGGCAAGAAAGGGCACCTAAAGAAAGATTGTTGGAATCTGAATAAAAAAGGTTTTATTCCTCAAGAAAATGCGGCAAATACTTCAGATGATAGAGGTGCAATGGTTTGTGAAGCAGCAACAACTATTGGAGGTAAGAGAAGATTTGTTGATGTATGGCTTCTCAATTCAGCAGCTACTTTTCATATGACCTCTCGAAGAGAATAGTTCCATCAGTATGAATCTATCTCTAAGGGATCTGTGCACAGCTGTAATGATCAAACTCTAAAGATCGTTGGTATCGACACCATTAAGTTAAAGGTGTATGATGGGACAACTCGGACTATTAAAAAAGTACAACATTTGTACGGCTTGAAGAAGAATTTGTTATCTATAGGACAACTAGATGATCTCAGTTTTATATTTGAGATTCAAAACAAGATCATGAAAGTGAATAAAAGAGCACTAATATTTATGAAAGAAAAAGATTTTTGTAAATCTGTATATGTTGAAGGGAGTAACTTTGCATGAAAGAGATGCATATCTCTCAGGTATCTTTCTCTCTTTCAAGCATATATGTTTTGAATGGTGGTAAATTGTCATTTTAGTGTGCTTATGATTCTTCCACTGCACCTATTGTTGATTATTATGATTTTGCATTTTCACACTGTTTTGTCCTAATTAAGGGGGAGACATCAAATTGTTTTTAGCAAATTGTTTTTAGTGAATGTTCCATGTAGGGGTGATTTCAAGGTATATATGTGACTGTTCGTCTTACTTGTTAGTATCTTTTTGTCCTAAGGGGGAGAAATTTGGATGATTGGATTATTGTTTCTATAGATGTTCTTTGAAACTTGATGTTGGATTGAGGGGGAATTCATATGAATTACGAATTTAATACTTATATGTCCAATTATGCTATTCAGGAGGAGTTTCTTATTTATGACAAATATTGCCAAAAAGGGAGAGATTATTACGATATATGGCATATTTTTTATTTTATTTTGGCATTCTTTGTTAATTGGACCCATAAGATAATTAGCATTAATTGGATAATTACTTGAATTCAAAAAGCTAGTGGTGATAATCTTCTAGTTGTGATAAAGTCTTATCTGTAATTAATGTGTATCTTGACAAGAAGTATAATGCATTATGTGTGTGAGTGTTAAGGTGTACTGTTGGAACTTCAGAGGTGAGGCAAAGGGTTTTTTGTATAGATTTTGGGTCTTTTTCATGGGTGTTTTTGTTGTGTTAATTGATAGCAATCTTCAGTCCTTTTATTGTTGGTGCGTTAATGGCGTTTTTTTTGCAAGATAGTTGAATTGAATTTGTGACATCTGGCTTTGGTGATACACGACTATCTTCAGTGCTTTTATTGTTGGTGCGTCAATTGTGTTTCTGTGACATATAGCAGAAGTGACTTTGTGGTTTCTTGTTTTGCTGAGACATAGCTGCGTTCTTTTTTGGAGTGAACATTAGTGGGAGATTCACTATTATTTATTGATCGTATGAGGATTGGTCATGTTGGACTGTCATCTTTATGGAGTGGGTCATGATTAGACTAATTAAGTGTAACAACTTTCAGATCTCTTTTGAAGAAGCCAAACTCATAAGAGAGTTGTTCTGATTTAATCTCAAATCTGTTCAGATTTTGAAATTAATTGTTCAAATACTTGAGTCTTTTATGTATTGTTTTTCATTAAACATTTTTTTAGAAAATCCTCTGTCAAGGTTAATGCGAGGTAGTCGTACTATTGGGTGTGAAATACTTTCACGGATTGTGAGGATAAGGGGTAGTGTCAAGGGTTGGGTGGTGTCAGCTTAGTAAAGTCTTGTATAAAACTATTGTCGATAGTGAAAGTATTAAGGTAAGTAAGGGCCCCGCAAACGTAAGTAAGGTATGCCAAACTGCGTTAACGAATCTTGGTATTGATGTATTTTTGGTTATTTTAATTTTTCTCATTTTTTAACTTGCTAGAAACAAATCGGAAAGTTTTCAAAACTACTACCCTTATATTTTTTCAATCTTCTTTCCCTTTTCTCCCCTTCATCTGTTTTCCACTTATTATTAATGTCCAATTTTCTTGTTTGTCATTCATCTTAATTGCTCCAAAAACTAATTGCCATCCATAAATTTTCGTCCTCCTACTAATTATCACAATCTTGGTTTTCCTCTCTTCTTACTCTACTTCGTAAAGATCCAAGCAATGATATTTTTTCTATGAAATTGATCGTTCAAGAAATCCACTCCATCGCAAACCCAAAGGGTTAAATTCCCCAATTTTCACTCACTAGCCACAATCTTGCCATGCACCGCCATTTTCCATTTCTTGAACTTAGATATCTTTTATTGACTTTGATTTTGAGTTTCCTGTTTGTGTATGTTGTAGGCCTTTTTTAGGATTATAATCAAGTTTTAGTTTCAAATTTTTAAGTTTTAGTTTCAAATTTTTAAGCTTTGGGTCCAGCTAGATGGTTGAATTTGGATTTGAGCTCATTTTGAAATCTAGAAATTTTTTTATAATTTTCAGACTAAACTCTTCTTAAACTTTGATTAATCTAAACTTGTTAGACGGGAGAAAGCTGAACTAAGCTAAGCCAAACCAAATAAAGATTATTCTATATTCAAAACAAAGACTTTAGTTTAGCCTAAAAATACCATACAAGTCAGTAGTCTCTATTGTTGTCCCCTTTAATACTTTTCCTATATTATTATATACTTCTTTGTTTCTTTCAAAACTTAATGGCAAAGATAGCCCCTATTAAACATATTAAATATCCACAAATTGTAAACTCCATCTTTGATTCGTCTTTAACTTCCATACCACACCAATTATATGCATGCACTTACATCATTCCCACCCCTGAACCGTAGACAACTGCAAAAGCAACAACAGCAACTCCATCACAGTAGCTTGACGAGCAAAATGCTAGCATTTCATCTAAAGACAAAAAGAACCATCTTAGAAAGCTTTTCTTTTTACCCATGGGTTTTGACAAAAGATAAATAAACGATGGTAAGAAAACAGATACACAACTGTGTTGGTTTTGGATTTTGGGTAAAGTATGGATTGTGTACATTGAATAATTTGTCACATGAGATGATTGTATTAGCTCTTACAATAATTCTTTCATTAGTGGTAACAGTTACCGAAAGACTTGGTCTTCATCACTAGCAGGCGTTGAGCATAACCTTGTGTTTCTAAAAAACCCTCATGAGCTACATGAAATTTTAGTATGCATAAACCCACTTGCTTTACCAAGTTTAAAAAAGACTCCATGAAGTGGTAGACAATTTTAGAAAGTCAACATCTTCGCCTTGAATCGTCTTCAAAAGTATTCTCGAAATTTGGATTTGAGATATAGCCAAGGAGAACACAACTGTTCACTGTTTAGACACCACAAAGCATAAAGAGGACGTTCTGCGTGTGTATTTTTGGCTGAACAAACATGAAATTGTGGCTACTGAATGTAGAGCGAGGAAAGGACATTATTTAAATTTTGATGTCTAAAATTGAAACCTTAAACTTACAAGAGAAGAATATCATTTAATTGATTGGTAAAATGAAGTTTATGGACAAAAAAATTGATAAAGAGGTATTGCTAAATAAGGATAACAAACAACTGGATTGTTTGAAGGTAAAAGCTGAAAAACGCCTTCGATTGATCAAGTAAGAAAATTAGTTTATCTATCATGAGATCCATATGCATTCCTGGTCATTTTTATATATGTCCAAGTCCAAATCAATTATTTTGATTTGTTGTTGTGGTGAATTGTATAGCAACAGAATCAAGTATCCTCTTTAACTTAATAAGAATTATCACTAATGATTGAGCATGCATGAAAATCAACACTTCTTATATTTTATCCATACACATTTCTAGATAAGTGCAACCTAAAAGGAAAATAGTATCAATAAATTGTTCTCTGTTCCTCGTGATGGCCCAGAAAGAAGCCAATAATTAACCATATAACAAGTATTCATAAATCCTCTAGAATTAGCAACAACAACATATATGATAACTATACTACTTATGTTTGTCTAAACTGAATTCAGATAATAACGTTTGAAGTTAGACATTTTTGAATCGTAGATCGCTTACACAGAAATTGTCTTGTTATCAATTTCACTATTTGCCTAGAGCTGCTTCTAGGTAATAAATTTTGATATTAGAGAATAAGATAATAGTTGGAAGAAAGTTTAAAGGAAAAGAAGAACACAACAAATGCATTTCACTAGACTTGATATTATAGATATTAGGAAAATACCGAGGTAATCTAAGATTTAAACATTAGAAGTGATTAAAAAGTTAATAAAATATCAAAAAAGAACCAGTGATCATATGAATACATATAAAAACTGTAATAATTAAGAGCTAACATGCTATTTGAATTCAAATATAATGGGATGCAAAGATAGTAAAAACTACACAATAACGAACCAAACGTGTTTCAAGAAGAAATTTCATTTTTTATAAAAATCATAACAAAAAACCGGGGAAAAAACAAAAACAAACATCCCCCTAAATATACTTCTTTGCTTGTTAGAGATTCATTCTCGTGAAAAAGAAAGTACTAAGTTGATTATATTTTTTCATTTACTTTAGAAATACAATTTATAGCCTAAGGTAATATTTATTAGATTCCCTAAATTTTGACATATTATCACTTTAAAAAATTATTAATAACACCCTATAATTTAATTTTTATAATATATACCCCTTGTCATCAAAATTTAAATAACCTCCTTAATTTCCTCTCCCTTCAGACTTTAAATCAACCTATAATTAAGTAGCCACAATTTCATCTTTTTTCCTTAAACGATTACACACATAGAACTTCCCACCTATGTTTTGTGGTGTCCAAACAGTAACAGAATAGTTTATTCTCCCTACCTATATAACGAATCCAAAATTTTTAGAGATGATTCAAGACGAAGATGTTGACATTGTAAAATTTAAATGCTCTACCACTTCATGAAATCTTTCTAAACTTGGTAAAAGCTAACGTGCTCACTAAAACTTCATGTAAATCATGGCGGCTTTTTAGAAAAAGAAGATTGTGCTCAACGCCTGCTGGTGAATAAAATGGCAGCTAAATCAAAAAATCCCACAATCTCAACAGCATGGACTATATAAGTATTGGGTAAACGTGAATGGTTCTTGGCAATACTAAAATGTCACATTCTACTCCAGTTTCGTTTATTTTTCACCTCTTTTATGCTTCTAAATTGATTTAACAATGTGTTTTAAGGTTCAGAAATACTCCAAAGAAGAGTGGCAGAATGAATTAGATCATAGAGTCTGGCAAGTCTCTTAGGAGAAAGTGTTGTATTGACCTATTTGCCATGTTAAATTGAACGAGCCACCATTATCATTGAGCTCTAGCTTTGAAGCAAAATGTTCAAGTTCTCCTTGTATATCAATGGTAGAAGTTCAAATTGTCATTCTTTAACTTTAATTATTATCGTAATACTACTGTAATTTCAATCATAATTGTTATTACAAATTATTGCAATAGCTTTCTCCTTGTCTATTGTCATAATAATCTACAATCACAACACATTTCGTAATGGGTAATTTAATATTTTGAAGAGTGGCATAAGTTTTATAAGAAAAGACTAGTTGTAAATATATTAAACCGGCTTAACGATAAAGAAAAGTTAACAAACATAAATTTCTTCAAATTATCGTATATAAAGAAAATTTCAAATAAAGAATAAATTACAAAGTGGGACTATTCTCAAAATTATGGAGAAATTCGGATTGCTATTACTAAATTTGGCTGTCACAATATTTCTTTGCATGACTCTTGCCTTCCACTTCCTTTGGGTTTAAGAATTTAATTTAATAAATTAAACTCTAAGATACAAGTTTAGGGCTTATTTGGTTCCACTAATATTTTCTATTGTAGATTTTAAGTTTTTGTTTTTTATTTTGATTTTAAAAAATATGTTTAGTTGACATTTGTAATAATAAAAAATTGAAAAAAAAAACTTATTTGATTGAGATTTGTAATAAAAAACTAACAACAAAAACATGTTTAGTTTTATCATCCTGCTTTTTATTTTGAAATTATACTATTCGATGTTAATATTAAATTTTAATTTAATTATTTTAATATATCAAATTTTATTCTTAAATTAATTAACTCTCATTATGATTAGTTTTTGTAAACTATAAATATTACATTGTATCATTCTAATTAATAAAGATGTCCATTATACTATAATGCTTTTAAGACATAATTAGTAATATCATTTACAAAAAGAAACATAAATCAATTAGAACTACTATAATCATTCCACATTTGTTTAGCAATTTCATCCACTTTCGAGACATAGGTCAAATTTGTCCTAGAGTAATGATATTGATTATACTTTGCTTGAAAACTTGCATCTTCATTTATATTTTTCCTAATTTGCTCTTCATTTTTAACATAACTATCAAATAATTCATCACTTTATCCATACATTCTAATATAATTCAGTATAAAACTACAAGCAATAAAAATGTACTTTTTTTTCCCTCTATATCATAACTCGATATAGTTGAAAGTATGAAAAATCTTGCTTTTAGAATGTCAAAACATCTTTCAATAACATTTCTTAATAAAGAATCTTTGTAGTAAATAATTTGTGTGGACCTTAAGGTCTTTCGCTTCCTTTATAATCTTGCAAATGATATCCCGTTCCTTAATATGGTGAAAAAAATCCAAGCATATTAGTGTTGGCTAGATAGAACTTACCTAACATATAAAGGACTAATATTAACAAAAATCTATTTAAATCAATCGTAATTACTATATCTACTTAAAATAACGTATTGCTTTATAAAGATATAGGAAATTGGTTCGTTGGATTAACTACTATTTCTGAAAGAACTTGAGTGTAGTATCTTCCCATCCAACCGTTTCATATGTGAAACATATATCAAATAAGCAACATCACATACTATTTTGGGTTTGATTAGTTCTTTTACCCCTACATGGTATTTTCTTGTCGATTGGAACAGGTGCACCAATATGTATACCATCTATTGCTCTTAAACAATCATATAAAATAAAATTACATTATTAGAATAATTATTAATCATAATGATATAATGAAAATAGTAATTAAATATATGAATGTACCTGAAAATTTGGAAAGAATTTGGATTATGTTGGATCTCATAGGTTTATTAGTAAAAGATAGTGGAGTAATGACTCTTTTTGCAAGATAATTAACTTTATATAAGACTTTGTGAAAGTACTTCGAAATTGTTCAGATTGAACGTTAAAAGCGTTTTACATTAACTCTAATTGCCTCACTATGCCTTATAATCATTAAGAAAATTGCTACTTATTCCTTTACAGTCAATTGACTTGTTAGCCTTAAGCCTCCTAAACTCTTTAACTTGTATAAGCTCAAGAAGATTGTCTTACTCATTTTTAATTTCTCATAAATCTTTCTAGGATTTCTATTCAAAAGTTATAATATCTAGTCATGACCTAATAAAAAAAAGTTTTGCAAAGTTACTTGTGTAAATGAAAATATTCATTCTTTTCCATAGTTAGAGAAGTATTAAATACCTTTATCAGTTCATCATCTTGATTCAAAATCTGATAAGGAAGTCATATATCTACAATATCAACATTAAATAATTAATAAAAACATTCAGTCAAAAGGTTCGTATCAAATATTCATATGATGCATACACCTAAAATGTTTAAACCATGAAAAATCCATAAAGGATTTATATGATTTTCCACTTTACAAAGAGATTTTTATGAAGATGGTAAATGCAAGGAAGCTGTTAAGAACTATGAACAGCTTCCTTGCATTTACCATCTTCATAAAAATCTCTCTACAAAGTGAAGAATCATATAAATCCTTTTTGGATTTTCCATATTGCACATCCTCAACACCCAATTCATCTTAGCAATTCAAATATTCCATTATGATATTACTTTCTTGATTAACTGATGAAGCTCAAAATCTATTCTTTGTAAAGGATGATGTTTGAGCGAATTTTTTTCTCAAGCAAATCATTCTTTCTTTTCAATTATTCACCAATTATAGTCAGGACCTCTTCTGAAATGTTGGAGTGCATCTTCTTTGCTTTCTTCTTCTTAGGATATTTCTTTCTATTAAAAGGATAACTTGCAACTTGATCTCTTTCTTCATTATATGAGCAATCTTCATCAACATCAATTCTATTTTCCTTTTTAACACTATTCGATGGAGATTTAGTTAATGAATATGCATGTAAACTAGTTGCAGTAGTGTGTCCAAAAATACAAAAATACAACATAAGTTTAAAAATTCCTTGCATCCTTTTTTCTTGAATTAGTAAATCATTTTATGCACCTACAATGATGGAAAGGATATATAAGAAAAAATTATGTAATATGATATATTAATAAACAAATATATTTTTACCTTAAATAGATTTTTCCAACATTCATCTATAGCATTAATGAAAGAATTATTGTAAGAGCTAATAAAATTGTCTAGTCGTAAATTTGTCAATTTTTCTACTTTCCCTAAAATCCAAAACCAACACATTTGTGTATTTATTTTCCTAACCATTGTAACTTATCTATTATCAAAACTCAATTATAAAACAACAAACTTTCCAAGATGAGTTTTTTTTCTTTAGATGAAATTTTACCATTTTGGTCTTTGAGCTACCGTATTGGAGTTGTTGTTGTTGTCGTTGTCGTTGCCTATAGTTCATGGTTGGTGTTACATCATTAAGTTGTAATTATGGAATAATGCGAGCATTGGTAAACCTTAACTAATGTTTGACACTCAGGATGATGGAACAAGACAAAGACTTGTGAGTAGGCAAATAAAATATTCATTATCAATGAGTTCGCACGCATTAATGCACATTAGAAAAAATCTTCAATGATATGCAAGATTTAGATGTGAGACCAAAAGATAGTTTGAGATGGATCTTAGGTTGAAGGTTAGTCAGATCACATGCATGAGGGAGACATGTGAGCACTAAATGTGTACTCAAATAGACGGATCATGACTAATGGATTTGATATGGGTAAGCATTAGACCAGACCAGTGAGCTATGAAAGTCTTTGAGCTTGAATGACTCATCATCAATGAATAAAGATCAAGGGAATATCTTAGATGATGTGGTGGATAAGATCACAATAGATATACATCAACTCTAAAAGATAAAAACCGTGTAGGAGAATCATCTAAAAATAGTAATGTTGTTTATGGATATGAATGTATCGTTCCTAGTTAAATGTAACATCTTATCTCGTTAGTTGTGATGTAGCTACATCCTATTACATAGAGTTTTATTTGGATGAGAGTGTCATCAAATTGGTTAGTGTGATGTAATTTGATAAGGGTAAAGGTTATATAATTATTTCAATTCAATTAGGATTTTGAACTGTAAAGTTAAAGGTGCCTATAAATAGCTTATTTGAGTCTTACTCCTAGAAAGGAACACATTGAAAGAAAGCATTCCTTTGTATACTTTTGGAGAATTAATAAAGGAACATTTTTACCATAGCTTTTATGTGTTTATTATTGCCTATGATTGTTTAATACTTTTGTAGTATTATTAATCTAATGTAAGAGTTAAACACTTCAAGGGTCGTGAGGCTTTTGAAAACAAGGTTTTGTTAGTCAACAGTCATGTGGGAAGGTTAAATCTTGCTTAAAAGAAACTAAGTGAGATTGACGTGCAAATTAAGGAGTAGACACGACTTCAGTATAGGTTTGGTGTCTAGGAAAACCTTTGTAACAATAGGAATTAGAGTCAAAATATCAATATGGCTAGAGGTAGCAATTTGATAAAGTGTGTCAACAGAGTGGAGGCACTCATAGGGTCAATTCCTCAAAAGAAGGAATATGTCACTTCCTACTCATCTCGATTCCAGATTTTGGAGGAATAGATCCAATAATTGCAATATCAAATAGTAGACCTGATGAAAGCATAAGAAGATTCTAGATTAGAGATCATAATTCTAAGTCGTGTCATTGCAACACAGGATGTTGGGTATATCGAAATTACTTTGGTGAAAGCACAAGAGCTCCAAGTTTTTGATGACAAAAAGAGTGTTAAGGAGTTCAAAATCTTTTTGTAAGACATAGAGCAATAATTTGCAATGTAAAAGGTATCTGATTCGAAGAAGGTGTCAATCATGGCTATGTATATGATGGAAGATACAAAGTTGTGGTAGAGAGTGAGAACCTCCAATGACATCAATATGGGCAGACCTCCCATTGACACTTGGGGAAAAATGAAGAAGGAGCTAACGGACCAACTCCTTCCCAACAACACTTAATGGCTAGCAAGGGAAGCTTTAAAGAGGTTAAAGCAAGATGACTCACTATGGGAGTATGTAAGAAAATTTGCATATTTGATGTTAGATGTGCAAAACATGTATGAGAAGACAAGTTTTTCAATTTCATAAGCGATTTGCAAGGATGAGCACAAATAGAGCTTTAGAGGCAAAATGGGAAAACCTATCAAGTGCGATAGTGGCAGCAGATGTCTTAGTGGATCTCCAAATGCCATCACCAATTCGCACCAGCAATGAGGGTAATAAGAATGGTGGGAGAAGGTATGGCTTGGAGAAAGGCAAGGAGAAGGCATGTGAATCTTCTTAATCAAGTTCAAGAAATAAACAAAATGGGATATTGCTTGTTTCATTTGTGAAGGACCTAAGGTGGGTAAAGAATAAATAAATTACATAGTCATGAAGGATCAAGCAGAAGGAGAGGATGACTTAAAGAAAGAAGTCTACCTTAATAATTATGCTTTGTTAAGCACAATGAGCTTTATGAAGAAGCATTTGAACAAAAACAAGGACAAACCCAACAAAGAGGAAAAATGGTATATTAGAGATGTGTCAGTGATTAAGAAGTCTTCGAGGGAACCAAATTTGGAGGAGTGCCTATGGATTATTGCGATGAGGGTATTGAGTTCCTCTTATAGGGGTTGTTTATTAAACCCTTAAGTCCTAATTAAGAAATTGTGCAAGTATTGGTGTGCCTTGACCAATGTTGGATACTCGGAACTATGGAACAAGACAAAGAATTGTGGCTAGGCAAGAAAAAATAGACATTGTCGATGAGTTGGCATACATTGAAGCATATTAATGGAAATCTTAGACGAGATGCAAGATTTGGATGTGAGACCAAAAGATAGGTTGAGATGGACCTTAGGTTGAATGTTAGCTAAATCACATACATGAGGGAGACATGTGAGAGCTCTAAGGACTTAATATGGGCTAAATAGACGGACCATAACTAATGGACTTAATATGGGTAAGTATTGGACCAAACTAGGAGGATATTAAAGGCTTTAAGCTTGAATGACTTATCATCAATGGATAGAGATCAAGGAGAGGTCTTAGAGCATGTGGAAAATAAGCTCACAGTAGATATACATTAACTCTAAAAGATAAAGACCACAAGAGAGAATCATTTAAAGATAGTAGAGTTCTTCATAGATACGGATGTATCATTCCTAATTAAATGTAATATCTTATCTTGTTAGTTATCATGTAACTAAATCTTATCAGATGGATTATTATTTGGATTAGGCTGTCATCCAATTGGTTAGTGCGATCTAATTTGATAAGAACAGAGGTGATCTAGTTAGTTCAATTCAATTAGGATTCTAAGTTGTAAAGTCAGAAATGCCTAGAAATAGCTTATTTAAGCCTTACTCCTAGGAAGGAGAGATAGAGGCGAAGGGACAATACTGAGAGAAAGCCCTCCTTTGTATACATTTAGGAAATCAATAAAGGTTGGTTTTTACCATAGCTATTACATGTTTATTATTAGCTATGATCACTTAATACTTTTGCATTATTCTTACTTGAGTGTGAGAGTTAAACACTTCAATAGTTATAAAGCATTTAAAAACAAGATTTTATTGGTCAACTATCACGTAAAGAAGGCTAAATTTGCTTAAACAAACTTAAGTGAAATTGTCATGAAAAAGAGTAGACACAACTTTGGTATAAGTTTAGTGTCCTAGAAAACCTTTGTACTAGTTGGAATGATATGCATATGCATGCATGTAATTGGTATGAATATAGAGAAAGTAGAGAAGTTAAGAAGAATGAAAGATAGAGTTTACAGTTTGTGCTTATTTAATGGGTTTAATAGGGGCACTCTTTACCATTAATTTTGGCAAAAACAAAGATGTGCATAATGATAAAGGAAAAACATTAAAGATGGACTAGAACAGGGATTTCAAACGGACTATAGCAGGGACTTCTATTAAAACTAAAAATTTTTTGAACATTTTGTTTTAAACTATAAGCCATGATTAATTATATAGTTTTCAGGATGACTGTAACATCCCGTTTCCACAGAACGGGTCGGACCTGAGAAACAGGCCCAAGTGAGGTCAATCGGAGAAGTTAGG
>JANZXR010000003.1:25859360-25876270 GCA_027575705.1 Erythroxylum echinodendron
ATTAAATTAAATTAAGATATTTATAATTTTAGTAATAATTAATTTTAATTAATTAAATATATAATATATTTAATTGACAGTAAATTAAATAATACATGTTTTTGTTTTATGTTTTAATTCTACTTAGTTATTTTCTTATCACAAACTCTTGTTATAAATTGTAATAATTTGAGAGTTAAAGATATTTATCATTTTTTTATTAGATGTTTTGACGTAATTATTATTTATTATATAATGAAATTTGAAATTGTAATATTTTAAATACTTTGTATTTATTTAATTTTATATTTGTATGATAATAATTGTCTTTCTTCATAAAAATTGTGATTATTATTTATATATGAAATATCTTAAAATTATTATTATTTTATATTAATTATTATTTTAATTTTTGAAGATAGAGTTAAAAATATACAGTACAAATGTATAATATGACAATAAACTATTTTATAATTTTTAGAAAAAATCATAAATTATTTTATATATTTTTAAAATTACTCGAAATAATACTCATTATTTATTTAACGGTAGTGGTACATTAGTGTACCAAAACTTAATCTCGATACAATATTAGGGTTCACTTTGTCTTTTCATGTCAGCAAATGCACACCTAAGCTTGCGTAGGCAGACACATTTCATATGCGTGTCAGATTTTGTTACTTTCACAAGTTTTCTCATTTCTGATTTTTCTGTCCGCTTCCTGTTACGCGAACCTCAACCGAAAAGGCAGTCTCTTTAACTAGGAAAAGCGACATTGCCAAACAAGAAAAAGAGAAAACAAAGCAAGCTTCACCAGGCAAGCCTAAACCAAAATGCAACACGTTTCACGTGGATGAAGAGCGGGGAAGCAACTCCTCTAAATGAATATGCAACTGCTGGGACATCAGACGCCAGGCGTTGTGAGTTTGACGCCTCATCACACCTGCAACATGCTGAAGCTTATACAGTTGCTTGAGTTTATTGCTAGACTGATAAGATGAAAGGTATGATGAGCTTGGGATTGGTGCTAATTGCTAAAGCCGTTTAGAGCAGTGGAAGTTTCTCCTAAGGAACCTGCTATATGCTTGACAAAGAGCTTTAAAAAGGGAACTCTAGAACAGGAAGAATCAGTTCCACGTTTACCGGTACTCTGAAATTATGACAACGGTAGTAAGCATTGACCAAAACCTTGCGGAACATTTCTTTCACCTGTAGAACGAGTATAGAAGATAGGGAAAAAAAGAAGTTATCTATATTTAGTTAGCTTTTGCAGCAGTCAGCAGAAAATATTAAAAAGAGGATGCATTTATCATATCAAACAACTTGAAGGACACCATCCAACTTTGATTGTGATTGCAATGTATCGAAAAAAGAAAGATTTCTTGAAGCCGGTAAAAGGTCAAAAGGAAGGAAAGATCTTTAATTTTGACATTTTAGCTTGGAGAAAGTATCAGGTGAGGAGAATCTTCGCAAGTCGTCTTGGCATATGGCTTGATCACGCAAAGCTCTTGCAGGCCTTGAAGAATAAATTATGACACAAGAATACAAAGACAATTTACAATCATAAACTATGTTGTTTGAGTGGAGGCCAACTCAATCAAACGTTTGTATTATATATAAATGAGAAGATAAGTAAGGTGTTAGAATGGAGAACAGGTCTCTCCCTGCACTTGTAAAATGGTACATTCCATGGTGTGACGCAAATGGGAAAGGCAAGCAGATGGATGATAAACTTCTTGTTGGGCAAGGAGGAGGACAAACACAAGAAGAAAAATGTCCCATTTTGTGAGGACATTGTGTTGACACAAGGTGCAAGTGCACCATCAACTCCTAAGAGAAGATGGAGCTTTGGAAAATCTTCTTCCAAAGGCACAGAAAAAGCTCGTTCCAGTTCTTTTGACGCTTTCACAATCTCCACAATTCAACCGTCATCACGGTTACCTGAAAATCGGCTAAGTAACTCCAGGACAGTGTCATCGTCAAACAGAGTTCTTAAAAGATCCAGCCGTATAATAACCACTATAAGCAAAGCAGTTGAAGAAGCTGCTGCCACCAGGATCCAGGCCGTTTACCGTTCTCATTTGGTAATTTCACAAATTTAATTCAGAAATAGAAGGAATTCACAGGATGACTTTAGGAAGGAATATGATACTCAAGAACTGTATGTTTTGTGCAGGCAATAAAAGCGTTAAATGCTTTAAAGGCACTAGTCAAGTTACAAGCCCTGGTGAGGGGTTATCTTGTGAGGAAACAAGCGGCTGCTACCATGCGGGGAATGCATGCACTAATGGCAATACAAGTTAGAGCTCGGTGCCAGAGGGTTCAAATGGCTGAAAAATCTAAACTTGTTATAAGAAAAAACCACCAAAGACATCCCGAGGACAATGTTTTGACAGGATTGCAAAGAGTAAGTTTCCAATTTCTTCCACTACTTTAACCTCAAACAGCCAAACAGCCACAAGGATGTTGGCAGATTCCCTAATTCATTGACATCTTAAATTTTACGCATACAGGAGTCCTCTGGGTTGAACCTTTACGAGACCAGTAGACGTTTGACCAATGGCTATATGCACCATTCACAAATTGCAAGAATACAGAGGAATAGTTATTCTGGAGAACTATCAAACTCGAAGAGAAAACATCAATACGAAGAATTGTATTTCTCCTCGGAACAGAAGAGTTCAGGGAGAGCCTCTTTCAGCTATCAAAAAGATGCCCACGCGCCCCTTGTCCCTCGTCAGCATCCCTTTGCACCAAACTACATGTCCAACACAGAATCTTCAAGGGCAAAAGTCCGATCAACCAGTGAACCGAAACAAAGACCAAACTCAACCAAACCAAAAGGCAAGCAATCAGCAGCAGTGGATGGAATGAAAGTGCAACAAGATTCTCATACACAATGCTACTCATGCTCACACTCACCAAATATTGCTCGTGATGACCAGGAGCCATGGTTCCTCAAACTCTATACATCAACTAGGCTAAGGGGTGGTGAGCACGACACCATGATGGGAACTAGTAGCAGCCATTCAAACAACAGCAAATTGCTTGATACCTATAAGGTAAGCACAATCTCTCCAACTTAAAGAAGAAACTTTCCAGAATTCTCAAGTTCTTTTTATTCTTCTGTTGCAGCCTCATCTAAGCTTGTACTAACCATCTTCCCAAGAGTTTGATGCTGCCCAATGATTGTTGGATGTATAACTGGCATACAAGTCGATTGCTGAGATCCTAACAAGGACAAATGTAATAGCTCTTCCACTACAATCACTCTCTTCATAATTTCTACCGTCAGCCAAGGTGTCTAGGTAATTGCCGAACAACCATAATGAATTCATTCCTACTGAAGCACTGCTCAGGTAGGTAGAAGCATAGTCGTTAAAATTGACTCGAGTTTCCTCTTTAGAGCAAAAGAGAAAATAAAACCAAATAAGTGAATATAATAAGAGAAATACTACTGATAGTTAGATTAGTCAAAATTGAATGCTCTACTAACTCTATTAATAACAACTATCATGGTCATCTACATTGAAAAAGTTATAAATGAAAAAGAAAAAGTTGCACAGTTTTTTCCTCGTCCATTGCTCGAATGCAGGCTATTGGCTATCAATTCAGTAACTTAGCCATCTCCTAAATCCAGTCTGGCCGGCGACTGCACTTTGAATTTATGAATTAATCTTTCAGCTACACTTTCAATACTCTTAACAGTCACTTAAACATGGGGAGACAGATATTGTGGATGGGCTCCTCTACTCACTGAAACTGTAGGATTCCCGTCAAACAAGTTTGAGATCATGTCTGATAGCTTCTAAAGCTGATTATCACATCTCATCTAGCAAAGCTTCTAACCTGACATAACATAAGGATTAATTAACCACAGACGCATGGGAGAATTAAATGTGAACATTACATGCTTGTATGGCTCCATTTGGTGGGCATGTCAAGATTACAGGTCATAAGTTGCTTTTTAAGTTTTGGGTTATTTGGGTAAATACACATAGTTATCATAAACAAGTGGGAGTTCATAAGATGATGCAGAAATGAGATGACGTTTTAGCAAACTGGAAATAAACGACAAAACCAGGTTTTATTTGTTAGGATATTCAGCTCTATGAGAAAGGGAAACTTCCAAGTACAGAGAAAAATGCCAAACCTGTTAGCTCCATAAATCACTAGGCACAGCGAAACCAGAAAATCTACAAATTACTTGCTCACTGATTCAAAGTCTTGTGAAATGCAACCTGAAAATTAACAAGCTGTTTAATGACACGCATATATATCTTACTGCTTATGACAGTTTCCTACTGTTAGTTTTATAAAAGTATGAATCATGGAATGATAAGGTTTCCTACAAATAGCTACAAAGTATGGATGATGGTTATTGACTTTTGGGACAGTCAACTTTCGTAGATGCAACTAAATCCACTAGATACAGAAGGCTTTTCAGGTTGGATTAGTCAGCTTGACTATCTTTTACATTCGTTTGGATAAAACCATCAGGCAAGTAGTACCTGAAAAACTTGAGTTCTACAATATTATATTATGCTACTAAATACATACAGGTACACAGACACTCACTTCTATGCGCGCGCGCGCGAGTGTGTGTGTGTGAGAGAGAGAGAGAGAGATGACAGTTCAATTTTAAAGCATACCACACCCATACTATCACAGGACACATTTGGTCTGGTATTTTCTTAAGAAAGGATTTGCTAAATATTCTACTATAGCAAGTTCTTGACTACCAAGCTAGCCATTGTGATCGGAATCTTTAACTCCTAAAACTATAGATGTGGTCAGAATAATTGAACCATGTGGACTCTTTTCTGAATATAAGAATGTTTCATAGGATACCTACCGAAGTTGATGTTTTCAACAGCTCTCTTACAGCCATTGTTGCATAGCAAGAAGCTGGAAGTGTAAAGTTTAACTTGAGAGCCAACTGAGATTCTGGTGATTTGATTTGTGCAAGCTCTACTTGTCTCACATTCTCAACCTTGTTATCATCCAATGACAGTTCTAAATTATCTTCAGGCATAATTAGTTGTTCACTGCAATAATATGGAGATTTGGCCTCATATTCCTCATTTTGTCCTTGTTTGATCACAGTCATCGATTTATCTTTGACAATTCTATCCAGATCTGTCTCTGTTAATGGTTCATTAGTGACAGTATACCTAATCAACTCCCTGAAATAAGAGCAAACACTCATGGCCATTTTATCCTTTTTTGAAATCTAGATCTGCTCCAAATAAGTACGATGCAAAAGATGCTACAACACACCACTCAAAGTCCATTGGCTTCTGAAAAACACGCCTATAACTTCCAGTCATACTCGTGATAGAAAATTCCCTGCCAAGAGAAACCAACAAGAAATTCTTATTAGAAAAAGCCAAAAGAATTTCGTCCAAATTGTACGTGTGTGTGTACGAGAAAGATAGAGAGAGAGTATTACTTGACACCATGTACATGTTCAGTCAACTTGATACCATCCTGATCAAAACAAAGAATCAACGGAAAGTAAAAACACAAAATCCCCATCGTGATTTCACTGTAATTAAGAAAGAACAAGAAATATCTATTTGATTATAATAATATTATCAAAATAAAATCTATGATAAAGATCTCATCCATCCCAATTAAGGACCTTATCCCAATCAACACAAGCTCCATGATGACACACTCTTGCTCATTACACATCCTTACTTGCTTACATCTAAAAAGGATAAGGGTGAAAATGTCAAAATGCTGCTAAGATATACCTTCTTTGCCAAATCATGATAGACATTGGCAATGTCATTTGCTGGATAAATAACCCTGAATCTGTAAGAAGAAAAATTAAAAGATATCAAACGAGAAACTAAATTACTATAAACAATCGAAAAACTTACCCAGGCATAGGAAGGATGACATCATCAATAGAGTAAGTCCCATGAGCAACATCTTCAGTTGTTACAGTCTGCCAGATGATTGAAAGCCCCCATAAATTTCCCAATCAGTAAATATGCTCCTAATGCAAATGACTAGAAATGCACTATACCTACTAAGCATGTTAGATACAAACACCTGACCTTAAAATGAAAACTTTTTCTTTTCAGGAAAATCTACCCCTGAGGTTTCGTCAATGTGATTACAATCAAATGACTGGAAATGCACTATACCTACTAAGCATGTTAGGTACAAAGACCTGACCTTAACATGAAAACTTTTTCTTTCTGGAAAATCTACCCCTGAGGTTTCATCAATGTGATTACAATCAGATGTGTCATCAGAACCATCATTATCACAATCAACATTGATGCTTGTCACTTTTTTGGTATCATCTACTTCATCATATACCAAGTCCCCTGGCACAACTTGCTCAGCTCCTGTACATGATTGAAGAATAAAACAAACAACTGATCAGCTCAAATAAGCCCAAAACCATGGTCATCCATGACCATTACAGTTTGTGGACCACATGCTCAATTTAAAGTTAATATAAACAAAACACAAATATTAAAAATTACATATGTAACAACAGCATACCATAATTTTTTACCCTCATACTGGCAGCATGATTCCACAAATAGCTTTGGTAACTGTGCACATACCTAAAGAAGAGTAAAATGTGATGACCTTGTAGACATTGAAATTCAGAATCATATATTTACAGCAAGGTTTCCTGAAGCATTTTAAATCATCACAAACGACATGCATGTAAAATTATGGTCATAAGTTACAAGATCTTACTGCATTAATCCTCAGGCACATGAATAAACACCAATAAGGTATTTCCACCCTAACACATTTTGAGAATTGGTGTGCTTCTGTTGTACATCCAAGTATGTTTGTGTTTTCAAGGCCAACTGAATCATAGATTGAATATAATTCTTGTTGGTCTTACAACCAATAATGCAAGGCATGTAAAGGTGCATTCATTTACAACGACACTAATGTGTGCAAATCAGTACTTTAAACTAGGTAAATTTCTTCTGCTCATAACAAAATAGTAGGTCAAACGAAAAAATTATTAACCATGAAATGAAAGATCTCCACAACTCACTTGGAAAGCAGGCCATTCAAAGTGAACTCTAAAGGCTTATATCTTGACATTATCAATTAACCACTTACATCATTCTCAAAGTCCTCGGTATAGCTTTCAGAGCTTGCAAGTAATTACCAGGACATTTCTTCAAACATTGAAGCTGTAACATGTTTAAAACAGGTAACAGAGAAAGAATGACTAATTACGAAGTTTAAGAAATTATGCGAGTTCTAAATAAAATAAACGAACTATGCATCTCTATTGATCAGTAAGGAAAGCTAGTAAGTTAACGAGCAGTAATATGAAGAAAAAAATTTTAAAAGCAAGTTTGAGACCAAGAAATTTTCATGTGAAACACTACCATAATTATTATTAACAGAAATAGCATAAGAAATTTTGCAGAGGGGAAAACAACTTACTATGGCCCTCTCAGCAACCAGATGTCGAGGTAGTTGCTTTAAGGTCCCTTCAAAATCATTACTTTGTTTGTAATATTCGCGGGCTTTCCTCACGACATCTCTTTGTATCTGAAAATTTAATTTAAGAAACAATGATACTGAAGTGTTACATCAATAACTCTAAACTTAAATGCAGCAAATTTGCAATGAATTATACAAAATAGTTGTAAAAGAAAGCAGAAACACGTGATAATCAAAGGATATCCCCTTCTCTTGGATCAAGGATCAAGTTCACAGTAGTTTTCCACTCTCCTCGTAGTAATGCAGCTCCAATAAGATGAGTTGGCACAGAACCGCTTCCAAAACGCTGATAAGAATAGCAACTCATGAGGTGCACAATAAAAATGATCTGGAAACAAAGTGTTCCAATGAGATATTAAATCTTGGAGTATAGTAATTTAGGAGAAGTCATGATTCATTTATACAAAGCTTAGCAGATATCTCTCACACATCAATTGCGTGATCATGGTTCATTCAGGACCCAGAAATAAAGATTCAAAAGAAAAGAAAGTATGCACAATGTGACGCAGGGAAGAAGCCAATAGATTTAGGACTTAGAAGAATTGACCGGAATAGAGCAACAATCTAGATAGGGTTAAGTTCAAATACCATTGTTTGCTTTCTTAAACATAAAGACAGCAGCCAAAACAAATTACACCTTAACCTAATCCTTAGTCTCAATAATCCTAGGACATCCAAGCCATTCAATCTTATTCAAGTCAATCAACTTCACGAATAGAGCTAACCAAAACCTTTTTTTTTTTTTTGAAAAGTAGTGATAACTAAAACTTACCAACTAATAAGTACATAATTGGAAAAATAAGAGGGGGAGAGGGAGAGAGAGAGAGGAATGTCAAGTACTTGTAAACCAAAGTAGTTAATGAAACCATTCCTCCCCAAGGATTCTGCAGATGCTTTGACAATGTCTTCAGAATCTGCAACAACTCCTCTAAGGAAATGTGCAAAAGCTAAGAGTCAACAAAATAAGATTGCAAATGAGTACAGCCATAAAAGCTCACTTTAAGCATCATACGGTATGGAAGTTTAGTATATGAATAAATTTTACCGCAGTGTAACAGAAAATCTATTTCCCAGAAGCTGTCCAAGAAGAAGTTCATCATTGACATAGCTGAATAAACAAGCAATAATTACTGCATTGCATAAAAGAATTGCCATGGAAAGCGACAAACTCAAAATGCCCATACCAGAAGTCACCGACTTTGATACCAATCAACCGATCATTAAGAGCAGCCAATCTGCCTGCATGCTGCTTGAAAACAGTGACCTGGATCCAAACACGTACTCACATGCATAAATAAAATTTTATTTGTAGATCATAATTAAGACAGTTGATAAATTTACAGTAAATGAATTTGATTCCCATCTAGAAGGACAACAAGGCAAAACATCCAACAGGACAAGACAGTCCAAGTTGGTGCGACTGTATTATGTCAATCAACTGCCATGGAATAGTGGCAGCTAAGTGACAGTAAAAGGACTTACCCTTTGAGTTGAGATAGCGCGCTTGTCCTTTGTACCAGCAAACCCAAATGATCTTGGCTGCCAAACAGGAAAATGAACGTAAAGGAAATAAACATTACAAGAGTATGCAAAAGAAGTTTTGTAAATACCACAACCATATACAATCCAAACATAATTGAAAGGAGTTGGCTCGAATTGACTCTAGGAAATAGAATCACAGGCATAGACAGATCAACGAGGTGAAAGTACTCGCATCTATCCACTTAGAACTACAAACTTGACTCAAAGAATCAGGCAGATAACAAGCACACTAAAACAAAAAATCCCAAACAAAAAGAATGAGATACCTGAACACCAAGCATCTTCCCTATCAATCCTAAAGCCTCCTGTGTATCCTTATTCTCTTTGTAAAGATGAAACCTAAGAAGTTCCATAGACAATGTCTTCAAAGCGTTCACTACCAAAAGATCTTCACAATAACAAATTGGATATAGTACAAGTTGTAGAGAATTGCATGAAAAATTGAAGTTCATTAGTGTAAACACACACAGATGCAGACACATATTCACAATATTTTGGAACTAATATTACTTATATGAGGATGATACAATTTCATGACTGCTATTTAAACATAGCATATGAAATAACAGAAAGCAATCAGAATAATTTGGTTAGTGCATGTGCCGACTGCATATATCTGAAGGGAAGAAGAGCGCAATAAGAAATCTGATGAACAAAACATCTTTAGCGACAGTCTCCCCAAAAGCAGATTAAGATTCCTGTGATCGCATAAATTTTTCAAAATGATGAATCCAGATGGATGGTGAACTCTGTTTGAGTGCTAATTCATTACATCATTTTCCTATTTTACAACTATATCCTTTGTTATCAAATCAGCTACTCCTTAATAACAGCCAGCCATTCTCCAATCACACAAAAGAACAGCCAAACAATAGGGGGACAAAGGAATGCTTGACTTTCGTAATTCAAAATGGCTGAACCCTTTGAGAAAACTTTTGCAGGCTCACTGGAGAAATAACAGGTTATTTATTGTTAAATTTAAATGGTAAGCTCCCTCATTTGTTTAATACCTTAGAAACTTGCCAAGATGGTCTGGCCAATTATTTGAGCCTCTGCTATCAAAAGGCCTATCACCTCTGTCTTTACGCTTCCTGGACTTTCTCCCATTGTTGCTCTGTGCTTCAGAGCTTAATCTAACACGAACACACTTCAATGCAACATCTGGCCCCTCAACAGTATCAGTGACAAGGAATTTGAAATTCTCCTTGAAGAAATTGTGCACTGCCTGAAAAATTAAATTAATTAGCAGTTATGGATAGGTCAAACTTAAATCAGAGGATTAAGTGTAAGCTAAATGCGGAACCAATCCCTGTCATTGAAATCTACCCTTTGACACCTCAAATTAAATGGTTACATTTCTATTAAGTGTGATAGCTTATTCTTGTGACAATTTCTTTACTTCTCATTAGGAGCCTGCCATCCCCTAGTACAGTCGAAACTCCAGACCAATATTTAATCCATTTTCACACTTATGGGACACAACTGAGATGCAAATCAAACCAACAAATAAATATTCTAAATGAAAAAACTAACCGTTCGATGAGATTTATCAGAATCTGGGGATAGAACAATAGGTGAAACACTATCTTCACTTCCAGAGGTAGCTTGAATGATAAAAGCTCCCAAACGCTCTGCATCAGAGTCTCCCACAAGTGATCTAAAAGATTCAATTTCAGCTTCATAACTTTTCTTCATTGGATCACACACCTTTGTCTCACCCTCATCCACAGCCTTTGAATGAAAAGGGAGAAATAAAAATATACATACCAAAGTCAGCAATCAACGTCAATAACCCAGTATTATAAAGGAAATTCCAATTCCATAAGAGAAAGTGTCGTCCACAAAACCCCCTAGCGCAATTACCATAAAAACTCACTTTAACTCAATGACCCACCTGAGGAGGAGCATCCAAACACGTTAAGTGGACAACATTTCCATCAGTATCCACTTCGTTCACAATAAAATCAGCATATCTACAAGAAAACCAGAGAAAAGAACAATAAAGTTTCTTATTTTAATGAAAAGATACCAAACTTTAATTTACGAAGCTCCTTGCTTGTTCACGGACCTTTGTTTGAGTATTCCACGAAATCCGGTGATTTGAGAGATGAAGCAGAAAATACCAACGTCGCATTCTTCTATTGATTTAGCAGTTGCCATTGTAGGGTTTTAGAGTAAGCAGCGATGGTTAAGTTGAAGTTGCAGGTCAGGTAGGGTTTTAAAACTAAGGAGGGCAGTGACAAATGCCTCCACATTGCGCAGTTCATCACCGCCCTGGCTAAACGCTGCGTTTTAGCAACTCGAAATTAAAACCCATTAAAAATTTATTTTAAAAAAACTCAAAATCCAAAGGGGGCCTTTCGCAATAAGACTAACGATGGGTCCCAGTACATTGTGATCAGCGTTGGCGATCTCATCAACCGACGAATCTGATTGGTCTGATGTTCTTATGTGGGCCCCACAACACGACATCCACAACCTCATCGAGGGGCACTGGATCACAACTGAAACAAAGACAAAAACAAGAACAGCACTTCCTAGTCAGGTTACTCTGTTTCCTGTTTCAGTGAGCAGATCAAAAGAACCGGCCACCCCAGAATCGGAGAGAGACAAAGGAATAAAGCTCGAGTCTTTGGAACCTACAGTGACTCCAGATATTGTCGGAGAGAGGGAAGATAATATGGTGACAAAAACAGAGGAGACCCAATTGGACAGATTGGAGAGACAGGTGGAGCATGGAGGAGGAGGTATGTGGGAGTATCTCTGCTTGGTTAGGAAGCTTAAGGTCAGGCGTTCAGACAAGGTCCTGAAGCATGGACTTTCCATCTTGAATGACGCCAAGAAGCGATCTAGTCTCGGCCCTGATGGTGCGTTCTTATTTTAGGATCTTTCATTGATCTGTTCATCTGGGTATTTGTTATTTACTGGGAATTACGGTTGTTTGAACGTGGCTCAGTTTCTGATTTGGTTTTTGGGTTGGTTCATTGGTTCTGAAAATTGGAGCTTGAATTGAATTGGTTCTACATCATCTAGTTTATGATCTTTAAGTTTGTTATGTTTGAATGCTGCTTTTAGTTATGTTTGCATGTTAAATTAGATACGGAGAATTGACAAACTTCCCTTGTTTTTCTTTTTGTTGCCCACTTCTCCCTTTTTCTCATTGGCTTTTGTGTGCTTTTCATACTATAAGCTTAATCTAAAAAATAAAATCGTTCAATTTTGTGTGTTTGTTTCGGGTAAGGGTTTTTCATTGGCTTTGTTTGTAGATGATGAATTCGTCCCAATTTTACTTGGACGCAATACGGAATGTTGAAGGCTCTGATACCTGTCATATTTTTTAAATAGGAGTCTTTCAATAGGACTCCATAGAAGCATTAACTTGTAAACTTATTCAGCCTGGGCAGCACAATTCCAATTAACTAGATGTATGCATGAACTTTTGAAGGCGCTGTAGGTTCTTTTCGTTGTGTAATGACATAAAATTCAAGACACCATTTGTAAGCCGCCAATGTTGCTTTATGTTCTTCTACTTGTGAAACTATTGACATGAAATTTGGGGCACTATTAAAACCCGCCAATATTGGTACGTATTGGAAGAATAATGTATTTTAAAAAACGTAGGCCACTAGAAAGGTTTAACTTGAGTTAACAAGGGGATCCGCTAAAAGTTACGCTCTCTTCTTTGTTAACCTTCGATAACACATGGGAGAATACTTGATCGTGCATATGGAAACTGCAATCAGTTGTCTATTTATTTGAACTATATACTTGATGGACATACCATTTGTTAGACAGTAAGTTCTAGAGTCCATGTTATTTATTCTATGGTTGCATTGCATTTGTGAGAAATTGAAAATCAAGTTAACCAGTGGCTTTAAGTGGTCCTGCATTGAAAAAACTTGCTTATACTTTGCCTTGTAGATTGGGTTGGCTGGTTCCTACCTAGTTTGTTAGGAGTTACAGAAAGATAAAAAATGAATAAATGGAGGTATAAAGAGTTTCAGATGGCTAACAGTGGTAGTACTACTTTACATGTTAGTATGATTCTGGTTGAAAAAAAAAATTATTAAGAGTTGATTCACTCTATAATTGATAGTGCTCCTTTTTCTGTGCTATTATGGAATATGCTTAACCACTTTCATTGCCAACCTCTTACCATTATATGGTGTAAGCTGAATTGCTAGTCTGTCCATTGTTAATGTGAGATATATTCAGTAAAATGGAAGAAAATATTTCATTTGACGTACTACCGAAATTTGTTATCAAGATACATAACCTGATGGCTGTCTTCATAATTTGATTCATCTCCCACTTTGCAAGTAGCAAACCTTTGTATTTGTATTTTTTTTTTTCCTGATCTATTTTATTCTTGTTGTAGAATGGACTCTATATGAACAAGTTGCAGTTGCAGCTATGGACTGCCAATGTCTCAATGTCGCAAAGGTATAGTTTATGAAGTTTATTATGGGGATAATTTTAGTCGTTCCGCCTAAACACTGTGTTCTACATCTTCAGATGTTCCATGGTGTGCATGTTGGATATCTGTGTATTGACATTGTGTCACGGTTCAGAGCATACGTGCATATCTGTTGCTTGATGGATGTTATCTAATTTTTCATGGCTCTTGGTGCGAGCAATTTTATATCCATATTGACCTGGAACTGTTATGAAGACTCATTTTACATTTGTACATCAAGTCCTCGTCATTTTAAAACCATCAATTTGATATCTTTTCTTTTGCTTTTGTTGTTTTATACATATCCGACCTGTAAGAAAAAGGAAAGAACAGAAAAGGCACCTTTTTACATATGATGCTGCCAAGACTACTCCTCTCTCTCTCTCTCTATCTCTCCTTCCCCCTCTCCCTCTCTCTCCCCCCTGTTCTAGACTTTTCAATCTCATGCTCCTAGGTTTGCATCTAGGCTTGTTTGGTTTTGACGTTTGTCATTCACTGCTTGGAATTTTCATCATCGTTTTGAACTTTCATATGCTTTTATTGACTGTTTTTATGCTTATTTGAAACTAAAATTTGAGGAAGTTATCCTTTGCTTTTTACAGGACTGCATAACTGTGTTGCACAAAAGATTTCCAGATAGCAAGAGAGTCGGTAAGTTCAAATGACTTGTTCTTCTGCATGCTCCAAAGGGTACATTTGAGCAAAAATTGAAGTGGTATTATGTGAATAACAATAGCAAATAATATTTCATTCGTAAGAATTGCCTATGATGCTGTAGATGCAGTGGCAATAGCCATATCTAAGCTCTTTTATCTTTTCGTCATTCTTTTTCTTTTATGTTATAGGCTGTTTTCTTGTACAAACAGTCATATCTATCGAGTGTTATATCTCAATCTTTACCTCCTTATCAAATAACTGTCAAATAACTTTCTCCAAAGTGGCCTTGGATTGTTCACTCCAAGTGATGAGAAAAGGATGGGATGGACAGGTCCATCATCTGTTTGACATCTACGTAGGCTTCTCTAATGCATGGTGTGCAAGTTACTGACAATCAAATTGATATGAGCTATAATTTTGGTGACTTGCTTGCCTTAGCTTTTAACACGTGACAACTTGGTAATATCTTTTGTCATAAATCACAGGAAGGCTAGAAGCAATGCTCTTCGAAGCAAAGGGTTCTTGGGAAGAGGCAGAAAAGGCTTATTCAAGTCTTCTGGAAGATAATTCATTGGACCCCGTACCAATTTTGATAAACCCTCATGATTCCCTTATGATTATTGTCTTAATTTTCTCCAGATCAATGTAGACAACTATTAAGCTTGATTGCAAGAATCTGATTTGTGTATCTCACTGGAGGATTAATTATCTTGTACAGGTAATACATAAGAGAAGGGTAGCTTTAGCAAAAGCTCAGGGAAACATGTTGATGGCCATTGAATGCCTCAATAAGTACCTAAATATGTAAGGCAAATTTGAAACCACTTCTTCGTTGAGTTCTGGTAATATTGTGGAGGGAGGCTTGCTGATGTTTTATCTTTTCCGTTCTCCTCCTATCCGACATTGATAGCTTTATGGCAGATTATGATGCTTGGAGAGAACTTGCTGAAATATACATCTCACTGCAGATGTGAGTCTTTCCTTCCTGAGATTGGCTATATAAATACATGCATGTAGAGAACTTGCTAAAATATATTTCTCACTGGGGTTTCTGTGCAACTTTTGCTTTGCCTTTTCTTCTTTAATTAGGTACAAGCAAGCTGCATTTTGCTATGAGGAACTAGTATTATCGCAACCCACAGTGCCTTTATATCATTTAGCTTATGCTGATGTACGTATCTTCTTGTTCCATAACTTCGTTAATATTTGAGAATACGAATTTCGACTTTCTTGGCGGCTCCCTTCTGTGTTAAACAAAATGAATTTTCAGAAGGCTACACAATCTTATGGTTAAGAACATTCAGAATTCTGGTGAGAAGTAATTATATCTGAAACAGTATATACCCGTAAGGAACCGAAATGACATATTCAGCTGATCTCTGAAGTACAAAACATTAAAACTGATATCTCTGTGGCTCAACTTTAATTGATGTTCTATAAGTGATGTACTTGTCAACAGGTCCTTTACACTCTGGGTGGACTGGAAAACCTTCAGACAGCTAGGAAATACTATTCATCCACCATAGATTTGACAGGTGGCAAGAACAACAGGGCGCTTTTTGGTATTTGTTTGGTGAGTTCTCACTCTCTCCCTCTTCTGGGACAAACAGATTTTTAGACTTGCACTTATAGATCCTTCATTACTTGGATAAAAGTGAATTTGACTTCTGTTGTATTTTCACTCATGCCGCCCATATTATGGTGATCCAGGCTTGTTTACTGTTGTCTGTATCTAGATGAGCTTATAGTTATCTTTCTTATGTCTCTGTTGCACCACTGATATCAAGTTCTGATCCCTATTGCCAGTGCTCCTTTGCCATTGCACAGCATACAAAAGGGCGAAATAAGGAAGACAAGGACAGCCCAGACCTTAGTTCTCTTGCAGCATCAGCCTTGGAGAAAGTATACAAGCAGGGGGCATCTGACAAGCTCCCCATACTTACTTTGGCACTGAAAAACTTGAAAGTTTCTTCATAATATTATTGAAGAATTCTGTCACCAGAAATCTGGACAAAAGCTTATAATTTCAAATGGTTATCTACATGGATACTCTTTTTTCTTCTTTTGGATTACTTCCCCCAAGAATTTCTTTTTTCCTTCTTTGTTTGAATTCCTACGCAAGAGGACTTGATGTATCATTTCAAATGCTTCATTGGTGGATTGGAGAAGAGATGAGTTGTTCTTTGCAACTTGTTATGGTCATGGTGTTGTAGACTTATTTCCTTAAATTACTTTACAGTGTGGACCATCAATCAAAATTTTGGAAGATTGGCTGAGGCTTTTTTATATCTATTACTTTTTGGGTGGCAAAATAGGTTGTTGATCTTGTTCTTTTCAAGCATGATTAGAAGATTTTAATTCTACTCACCCTTTTCCCATCGTAATCACAGGATAAGTTTCCTTGAGGTTCATGCAAATGCAGGATTAGGATTAGGATTATCACGAGCTGATCATACTTTAAAGGATTAGGATACTTTAAAGGATTTGTACGGTCGAGAATACATATAAGTATTAAAATATCTTGGATATGGATGTGTATTATTTAGTATTTTTAATTTAATTGATTTATCTAGATAAGTTTTCGGATAATTGTTATTGTAATTAATATTTGCAAAGAATTAGTTCTAACTTTTTAACTCCATAACTGTAGTTACGGAGATATTCCAGTCATAAGTAAATTCTTTTGTGAGAAATTTCCAATGTTTTAAAAACCGGACCGGACATCGAACCGGTCAAAGGAAAGGTTTAAGGTTTAGAGGTTCAACCGGAAGTG
>JANZXR010000003.1:25880114-25891624 GCA_027575705.1 Erythroxylum echinodendron
CAAAACACAGAAAAGTTAATAAATCTCCCAACCAAAATCCTTCTTTCCGAAAGCAAAAACAACAAACTTGAAACGTGCAGAGATGAAAGAAACTTAACAACATCATTTGCGCAACCAGAGAAACGTCAAGCAAGGAAGAGCGACATTTTTCCAGCATAAAATAAAAAACTTACTTGACCGTGGAGAGACGAACGTGTTGGGGAAGAAGGGCAGCGTGCGAGAGAGAAGCTGGGACAGTTGTGGGTTGACAAAGAGGACTGATTTCATGAGGGAGAAGGGGGGGCGAAATTTTGGAAATCCAGAGACGAACAAGAGAGTACAGTGGACGAGGGAGGGATTTTTGTTTGTCGCTGTCTTTTGTGTTTCAGAGACAGGGACAAGCGTTTCTGTCCTTCGATTTTCGGAGGAACAAAAACGCTTGTCCCTGTCATCCGGGAACAGAGGACAAAATAACGGGGACAGCAACCAAACATACGATGGTGACAGGATTTTTATGTTTTGTCTTCTGTTCCCACTAACGAGGACAGGAACCAAACACTGCGTAAGATCTAAAGAACTTGTAAAATATACATGTCCCAAGTCTCCCTCATGCTCTGAGGTGATTTTCTAAGATATGTTTTAATCTTATTATTAATACACTTGGAGAAGATAAATTAATTTAAATTCATGTAGATAAGTATGGTAAAAGAATTAATATTTTTAACTTATTCCATTTATACTTGGAGCTTTGACTGCCTCCATGTCCAAGTATCAACACCGTCCCTCAATATGTAGAGAATGTTCCCAATACTTTTAAAACTTAAAAAGAATGCTGTGAAAGCCCCAATTTGGACACTGAATCTTTTCTAAACTATTATGGGAAAATAATGGCATCCATGTCCATTAATATAATGACAAGTGATAGTGATCTTTCTAACTAAAATCGATTTGCAAGTGTAGGACCACAGGCTTGACGGTGGAATGAACAATACAACCCAAAAACTATTTTGTATATGCTATATTAGGGCAAGGAAAGAAGTCTTCACATTAGCATGGAGTTGCTTTCAAATGAATTTGATATGAGTGAATTTATAATTAAAACTTATTTTATAAATGAAATTTAATAATTTTTCAAGAGATCGAATTATGATTAATTTTATCTAACCAAATTTTATTACAACATCACAGTATAAATCTCGCTAAGATATTGAATCTAAAGAGGTACAGTAATGGGCAACCTTATTTTTAATTAATAGAGAATTGTTTTTTAATATTAACCAATTTTTTATACAAACAAATATATGCAAATATTTTAGTATCATGTTATCAGAAAAATACTTAATAATTATTATATTTGTTTACATTATAATTACAAATTTAAACTAAGTTCATAATCTTAGTAATTAAAATACATTTATGCAATGTGAATTTAGTTAAGAAATTGTATTCTTATAGAATTTTTTAACTAAAACATAATTATGTATATATACAAATATTATACAAGTATCAAAAACATTTATTAGATACCCTAAAAATTAGGAATATATAGTTTAAAAATATTTCTAATTTACGATTTGTCCAAAATTTTCATTGTATCATATGTTCACTTTTAAATTTTTACTAATATATAAAGAACCATATGATTATTTAAAAAAATAATTTGACACAATATGACTCAAATTTTCTTAAAAGCATTTCCAATTTTAAAAAGTAAGTCGATAGCATATGTTCTAAAGTATAGCATTTTTCAATTAATAAGAAAGTTTAGTTCCTAATATTTTAATACATATAAAGTTCAAGAAAACCAGCTAGAAAGGATAAAAGTACCGAAAGCAACTTGGACGAAATTTTATACACTTCCGTTCACGCATCTCAAAGCGACCAAATAAATAAAGAAAACACGAATATGAACCTAAGTACAGGAACTCTTCTATATATCATGTATTGGAACATTTAAGGGGATGAACTCGAGATACGTCTCACGACTTTTCTTCTTCACGTTTTAACATAACATTTGAAAGGATACTTCAATTCCAAAGCTAAAAAGCTTGGATAATTAAATCTTATCAAAGCAACTTGTTTTGACTTGACCTTAAACTCTAACCATCCCATATATGTGAATAACTACGCGAATGTGAATACACGAAGTAGAAATGGGAAAGGCTTTACCGTGAGGACTGAATCGGAAAAAGATTTAAATGTCTTTAATTTACATACCATCTCGAACACGTAATGACCATTGATTTACAAATGTAATCTATGATGTGACAAAAACAAGTACGCTATAACAAGTTAGGGATTTGCAAAAAGCAAAGAAAAAAAGAATTAAACAACTTGAAGAAAATGGAAAAGCCCTCACGAGCAAGCACTCGATTTCAATTGACAAATCCAACCCACCACCCATGATAGAGCTGCTGCACCAATGCATGCACACCACTGCGTTAAGCTCAACTTTTCAGTATTTGCCACCTTGTTCAAGGCCTCCACTATCATCACCTGAAGAAATACGACTACACCAATTATCATCAAGAACACCTTGTTCTTTACTATCCCTTCCAATCTCTTGTTCTTCTCACTCACCCTTGCGTTGAACACACTGAACAGTTGGCAAAGAGCAAAAGTATTGAAAATGACTGTCTTCTTCACATTCTTGCTCATTCTGAAGATTATACTACCTTTAAGTTGCAGAGTCAACAAGATGGCGGCCTGGTATAAGGCCTGAACTAGCAGATTCTTCCACATGCTATCTGAAATCAATAGTTCTTGTTTATCAGCTGGCGGATTCCGCATGAGATCATCGGAGGGTTCGTTTGTGGAGAAGGCCAACACTCCCAAGGCGTCTACGAGGAGGTTTAACCATAGTACTTGTGCCGCTGTCAGAGGTGCTTCACTGCAATAAACAGCTCCGATGAAGTTGAAAACAAAGGCAGCAATGTTGAAAGTGAGCTGAAATTGAATAAAGTTGTGAATGTTGCTGAGGAAGCACCTTCCCCAGCTTAAAAACGTCGCGATAGATGTGAAGTTATCGTCCAATATTACTATGTCTGCGCTCTCCTTTGCGGCTACAGTGCCTTGAATTCCCATGGAAAACACAACATCTGCTTTGGTTAGTGCTGGTACATCACTTGAACCATTTCCTGTCACTGCCACCACGTGCCCTTTTCTTTGAAGACATTGAACCATCAGAAGCTTGTCCAGTGGTGACGATCTTGCCATTACTCGGATTCTATCAATCCTTTTCATTCTCTCTTCAACCGAGTAACTTCTGAACTGCTCACCTGCTACCACCACTTTTGCCGTCTCTTCCTCTTCATTCAGAATTCCACATTCTATTGCTACGGCTGTTGCCGTGTAAACATTGTCCCCGGTGATCATTTTAACATTCACCTTCGCGTCCTTGCACAAATTGACTGCTTCTTTAACCCCTAGTTGACATGGATTCTCCAATCCGGAAATTCCTAACAGGGTGAGACCGGACTGTTCGAGTTTCTCATAGACTTGATCGTTCTGTTCTACAACTTTTCTGTGCGCGAAAGCGATGCATCGCAGGCCTTTAGCCGACATTCTCTCAATTATTGCCTCAAGTTCCATTCTTTCGTCTCCATTCATGTCTTTTACTGCTCCGTTTCTCTCATAATAATATGAACACATGGGTAGTATAATCTCAGCCCCACCCTTCCAATGTGTGTGAATTGCCTTTTCGTTTGCCTTCCTCATCAGAATCCCACTTCTCTTTCTTTCAGAATTGAAGGCCTTTACTTCAATCACTTGGCAATCTTGCTTTATTTCCTTGATATCCATGCCCAAACATGTTGCACCCCATTCAAGTATTGCCTTTTCGGTTGTACTACCAGAAATCTCAAGAGTTGATCCAGCATTTTGCTCGCCAACTATGCAGGTGTTGTTTAAAGCAAGCCCTTCCTTTAGCAACTTGGATACGCCAGGTTCAATCTCAATCAAAGAACCGCCACCAAATGCTTCTTTTCCAATCCAAAACTCTGCAACTTTCATCTGGTTTAAGGTAAGTGTGCCAGTTTTATTTGAGCAGATGGTGGTAACTGAAGCCATGGTTTCAAAAGAAGAAAGCTTACGAACCATGACATTTTCGTCTTTCATTCGCTTCATAGAGTAAGCAAAGGTTAAAGTAACCGCAAGAGGCAGACCTTCAGGAATCGCCAAGTTCAATACAGTCATTGATGAGTTTAAAAAGCCGACCATTGCCCTGAGCATGTCAATGAAACTTTTCTGCGTGTTGTTGAACAACAGCACCATGAAGATCACCATAGCTACTGCCAATCCAGCCTTCCCAATACAAGAAGTCAGCTTATGGTGACTTTCTTGTAATGGAGTCTCCTCAAGGTCCATGTTTGCAGAACTCTTCATCTCTCCCCATGAAGTGTCCATCCCAACAGATGTGACAATCATGGAGCCAAACCCATCAATCACCTTCGCTCCAGATAGCAAAAAAGGGTTTCTGCTGACATCAACACTAATGATATTGTCTAGTTCTCCTCCGTTGTTGGATTCCTCCACTTGCAAACAATAACCTTCCAGTAACAAGCCATTAGCTGGTATCTGATCTCCAATCCTGAAAGAAACGACATCTCCGACTACAATGTCAAATATTGACACGAGAAAGTGCCTTCCATTTCTCACCACTTGCACCTTTATGTCATCGATTGCACAAGAAACCTCTCTTGATTCATTTGATAGCCAGAAGTTAGCTCCGGCGCAGAGAGCAACAACTAGAAACACAGCGACGATGTTGCTTACATCGTTGCACCAGCGGGAGTAGCCATGTTTAGACTCTGACTGTTGTTCGAAGCTGAATCCAAGAGACAAAACAGCCCAGGCCAAAAGAACGATCATGATTGACTCCTTGAGAGCTGCTAACGAAAACCCAAGAAAGGTTCTTCGTGGCGGTTTCGGATATGTATTTGCACCAAAAACATTTCTTCTGTGAAGAAGGTCGTTCTCAGAATCTGAGATGCCCTCCTTCACATTACTTCCAAGAATTGTAGCAACTTGTTGAACTCCTCCCAGTTCATTCAAGAGTTCAATACTCTTTTCTTTTACCATGTTAATGAGGGTTTTGCGTGCAACGTCGTTCAGATGTGAAAGAACATGATATGGGGTATCATGATCATTACTACTGATATCAATGGCGACATGCGAAACTGAAGTTTCCTTGGCAACTTTGTTTGCAAAGTGACGAATTGTCCTCAGAAAACAAATTGCAATGAAAGCAGTGCGCCACCGTCGTTGGGGGCGTTGCCCGGAAGAGAAATATTTGACAATCATCGGCTTTGTAAGAGAAGACTACTACGAGCAAAATTGCAAAGAAAACGTATAGAAAAACGAAGGCAAGTGAAACCAATGGATATTCTGATTGGAGAGACTATCATCATCTGGTTGAATTTGGCTTTATAGGAGGGAATTTTGAACTTGTCAAGGCCAGTAAAGAAACTGACACGGACAAAAAAGTGTTAGTGCCATCTTTTTCCATGTCGATGTTGCACACGTGAATGGTTGACCGAAGGCAAGAAGATACATCGGGAGCTATTGATGTATTCACACTTTTTTCCATCTGAATCCGATCCGCATTTGCAGCATATTGCTAACGTCAGCAAAGTAGGAAGTGAGCATGCAAGAAGCCAAAATGGACTTAAGAGGAAGTTGACTGGGTCAAAAAGTACGTGCCATGAACAGAACTTATGTCCCCCAGGAGAAGACTTCAATTTGATACTCTGTATGTCCTCCAGGAGAAGACTTCAATTTGATACTCTATAACTTGCTCCGAAAGACATTATATGACGTTTCTTTCGCCTCCACGGCTCAGGTCGCGCCCGTGTTGACCTCAAAGAGTACTAGCGATGATTTTTCGTTGCCGCGTTGAGAAGGTTCTCCCGCTCCTTAGACAATAGTCCTTAACCCAATTTTGGTCAATGTATATATATATATATATATATATATAAGATGGACTACTCACCTTGATTTTCGATCGCTTCAGTCTTTGTGGGTGTAGCACTTCCATGTTATATGGCTATCATAGTCTGAAGATTTCGGTTGCGGTTGGATCTGCAGTGCGATGGGAATAAGTACTTATATACTGTATTTTTTAAACGCAATCACACGTTTGGATCTGCGATCGAACAACCGCAGGTTGGAGAAAACTGTGGTGGCACCACAAAAATAGATAAGCAGGAAGAGAGTTGCGGTAGAAAACTGCTTATGCGATAAGAATTTTAGTTTCCAATAATAACCCTATAATAATTAATATTTTACATTATACCCTTACTTAATTAATAGAAGGAAGTTTAACTCCTATGTCTCCCCAACTCCTTCCCATCCTGGTCAACTCCTCCCCGACTAATAATATATTTTTATGAAATATTTTATTTATTAAATTTATTTTATTTACATTTTTCTTATTTTAATTTAATATTTTAATGTTTATAGTTTAAATTTATATGACTAATAATATATTTTTATAAAATATTTTATTTACTAAATTTGTTTTATTTATATTTTTTATTTTAATTTAATATTTTATTATTTATAAGTTTAAATTTATATGACTAATAATTTATTTTTAATTATTTATACAATAATTAATAGTTTATTAAATCAATAGACTTTTTAGCCATTATATCTCTTTTCAGCAACCGCAACTGCAACTGCACTTGTCAAACACTTATTTTCACGTTTCAGCAGTTAACAAAACAGTAATCCCAAACACATAAGTATTTATTGAGAATAAGTACTTATCATTTCAACAGGTTGATTTCAGCAGGTTACCAACCGCCACCACTTCCCCAAACTAACCCTTCAACCACTACAACAAACGGACTATTTGGCGGCAATTTCATTGGTGACGAAATTGTTTTCGTCACAAAAAAAGAACATATTACGACGAAAAAATAAGTCGTTACTAAAACTTGTCATTTACCGACGAAAAAATAAAGCGTCGCGGAAAGAAAATATTTAACGGTGAATAAAATTAATAGTCACAAATGCTTAATATTTAGTAACGCTGAAACTATATCGTCGCTAAATATAGAGCAATGGGTGGCATTTAACGCTATTCGTTACTAAATACGTGACTTTAGCGACGAACTCTGTCAATCGTCACTAAATATGTTGTACATTTTGCGAAGATATGTTTTAGCGTCACTAAAAGTCCATATTTGGCAACCAAAATTCTGTTTAATCGTAAAAACTTTAACATCAGGTGACGATCTTTCCTAAGTGTCACTAAATGTCCAGTATTCAGCGACTTTTTTTTTGTAATCGTCGCTAATGTCTGACATATAGTGATGAATTATGCAAAACATTATTGAATGCTTGCAATTGGTGACGATTTTATAAATCGTCGTTAAATGATTTACATTTGCAAAAATTTTAACGCTAACATTTTTATAATCTATCATAGTTAATTAAGAAATGTTTTATTCGAGATTTTATTTGAATGTCAACGTATTATTAAAAAAGTCAACATAATTTTAAGTGTTAAACGGTAGTATTAATTAATCATTAGTATTTACGAACTCGGCAAAATAAGTTGCAAAAAAGTTAAATAATTTTATGAATATAATAATATGACATAGCAGAAAATACAGTACGAAGTTTTTCTTAGAAGTTACCTAAATCATATAGTTATAGAAGTAGAACAATAACAGCCCACAATCAATAGGTTGTAAGTTGACCTTTAAGTAGTAGATATTTTGTTTGACAAATTATTACAGATACAACAATAAATAAACTTTAAAGCTAAGTTCAGTTGATTGACTCGCTAACTGACAATGATATATTTATTTTTTTGGATTCTAAGTAACATGTAAGTCGGTAAAGGTAAATGAGTCTCCGATGTCTGGATTCCCTAGAAGGGTCTTTGTACGTTCAAACGCACTAATTAAAACAGTAAAACTTATTCCCTCAATTGTAAGATTTTTCACACCCTCTTGCAATAGTTTTTCCGCTATAGCTAAGTTTATAGAGGATGGAGTGAATAAGCCACTAGATTTACTACCTAAAATACAATCAGTATAGAAGTTAGATATTATCATATTAATGAACCATGAAATGAACTAAAATTAGAGTGACATACGTACATGAGCAGACGAAGTATTTGGAATTGATGAATTTTCAAATCAATTGATTTTCCTTTATAGAATGTTGTGATATCACTCTCGCCTCTATAGGCATACATGTCACCTTCAAGACTGGAGGAAGCTTTAAACAAGCATGTAGTATAAACTATCAAATGTGAATATATATAATAGCTTCATAAAAAGAAATGAGATGTACATAATAAGGAAAGTGACATAGTTCGGATGATACTAAAAACTTTGAAGCAGAAGATCCGTCATGGAAGGCAAATGACAATTTCTATAGATACTGGATATTTCTTTTTTTAGTTTTGGTTTGCTCAGCAGGGACATTTTTGTCACATTCCTCCCAATGGTATGAATTAGGGCTATCCGGAGCTAGTCTCCATGTCGACATTTCTTGATGAGATTAAACGTTAAACGTAAGAGGAAATATAGACATTAAAAAATAAAAAAAATAGATAGTAAATCATCTTCAAAACACAACCATAAACACAACTCATACATCAAACGCATAATTAAGAACTAACAATAAACACTCAAAGGGTTTTAGTGAATAATCACTATAAGCATGAAGTCAAATGAGGAATAAGTACTAGACAATGCAACTTTTTTTAGATCAAGCGCCCTAAATTCGAACAGTAACACACAAACGAGGCGCAGTCTACATAATTTGAGTTAGCTAAGAAAATACGCATGTGTTTTATAGGACTAGAGGAGAGCCCAAAGTCACATATGGCAAGTAATATGCATTTACATAAGTTGTTCAGTATGTAAAATCCAGAAACATATGAGGTACAAAAGTTCAGTAACAGTGAGGTAAACAAAATCATTATAAACAAACAAATAATTTGAAAATTAGAAAACATCATATACAAAAGACAAAGAAGTGAACCTTAGTACAAAAACCTATGTATAGATCTACAAAAAGAACGTCCAGATCTACCATAGAAGGATAAAAATCACAACTTTTTTATTTAACAATGGTTAAATACTTGTATTCGTTAAAAACGTTGTGTTGAGAGCCAAATGCAAACATCATACAGCATCTACTTAAAAGTAGACTACAACTTGTGACAAACTCAGTTTGACAAACAAAGACCCGAACTCATCAGTTAAAGATGTAGAAGAGCTTGATAACTGTACATGAAAATACAACAGATAATAAAAAAGAAGTGAAGAGAATACTGACCGTGTTTTGATGAAGTGAATGGTTTTGTTATGTGAGAAAGGTGTTGGCGATCGGTGGTATGTAGGAGAGGTTTTTGTTGATTCAGAAGGCTGCTTGAACGAGAATGCCAAGAAGGCTTTCATGTTATGTTTATTTGAAAACTTAATACAAAATGATGTTGTTTCTGTAGTGAAGGTAAACGACGTCGTTCATTGTTTGCTGTAGTTATTTGGAAATAGTCTTAATTTATTTGCTACAATTTGTTGTATTTAGTTGATAATTGTCGGATGGAGCGACTAATAGATTGTTCGTCGCTAAAGGCCGGCGGTTCATAAATACTTTTAAATAAATTTATTTTCCTATTCTAAATAAAAATAATTTGAATTAAAAATTAAATGATTCATTTCAAAACTATTTGGAAATTAATAGGTTGACTGTTGAAATAAAATAAGATTGTCTTCAAATTATATATTTTCATTAATATAATTTCAAAAAACTTATTTGAATAAATACACATTTTAATTTTTTAATTAATATATGAAGACATTGTAATATAATTATAAAACTATTTGTAACAAATTATATTTAAATATTAGTCATTCCGATCCCAAAAATTAAGCAAATGAAGAATAATTGCATATATAATTGAGAAGATTAAATTTTGTTTTTGTTATTGGTAATAGGAAAAACTAATATAAGAAAATACTTGGGTATTTGTGACATTTATCAAAATTCGTAGCAAAATCATTAAGATTAGGCGACGATTTGGAAGATTAGTAGGGAAATGTATTATATTTGGCAACGATTTATATTTTTTGTAGTTAAACATGTCATTTTGCGACGAATATAGTATTGTCGCAAATTGTGCCCTATCAAAATAATTGTAACTATGTCGTTTTTACCTTATGTCAAACCTTTTTGCGACAATTGTTATATATCGTAGCTAAATGTTTGGCTTTTAACGACGATTAATATTTTTGTTGCAGAATATTGCAAAGTTAAAAAAAATTAAGTGGGACGACTTCGTTTGTCTAATGACAAACGACCCGAAACCCTTGCCCCCCTTCTCCCTCGCTTTTGCTTTCGTTTTCTCTACTCTCTGCTTTCATTTTTGCTTCGTCTTCTTCATCACGTTTTTCGTCTGTTGTTGTCGATTTTCTGTTCCATCAACGGTTACGTTCTCTTTTTCATGACATTGGGTAAGTTTTGTTTCATTTTTTGTAGGTTTGGTTGTCACATTTGCAAGGGTCGTACCGAACGTGTGTTTTGTTTGAATTTCTTCAATTTGTTGAGTTTTTTGTATGGATTGATGACGGTAATTGAGGGGTTTGTGTTGATTAGTTTTAGGGATAGTGAAAAAAGGGAATTGAAATGTTGAATACGTGTATTTGCTTGTGTTTTATGTTATGCTCACAATGTGTTTGATAAAAGTCCTCACCAAATTTCTGGATATATTGAACCTAATTTGTGGTTGGGTTCTCTGCATAAATTCAATTTCAATTTTAATGCAGAAATTCAACTTCAATTCGAAATTGCTTAAATGCTATAGAATTGTTATAACTCTAAAACCAAAATTACATAAAGTAAAAACATATTTTTTTTTATTACTTTATATTTATATTTTAACAATTATATATATAAAGTAAAACATATTTTACTATATTATTACTTTATATTTATATTTTAACAATTTTAATAGGTTCAATCTTTATAATTTAAATGCTCAAAATTAGGTTTGATGATAATTAGTGCATAAGACTAGTTTTAGTTTGAAAATAATCTTTTTAATTTTAATTTTTAATAATATTGGTTTAAATTTTATTTTACAAATTAAATGATGATATTTTAGAAATTGTAAAGAGAAATTTAAATTATTAGAATAAATTAAGATTTAAAATATCGTCAATTTGTAATATGTTGTATTTATAATTCTACTTAACCACTTTCTAAAAATTAAACTCAACTCAATTTAAATTATTATAAGTATTATTGTTATAAATTTAAATTTAAATTTAATAATAATAATTATAATTATTATTATTATTATTATTATTATTATTATTATTATTATTATTATTATTATTAGTATTAGTATTATTGTTATAATTTTAAATTTATTATTATTTTTATTTTTATTTTTATTTTTATTATCATTATTATTATGATGATGATGATGATGATGGTTTTTATTATTATCATCATCATCATCATCATTATTATTATTATTATTATTATTATTATTGTTATCATCA
>JANZXR010000003.1:25909919-25939187 GCA_027575705.1 Erythroxylum echinodendron
GTGTGCAGAGTCATGTAAATTTTGCAGTACACTCAACACGCGCTGTCAATGAGGCCTTTGAGATTTTGGTTATTGAGGATGGGGATAAATTGTGTTTTCTAGGCTAGATAGTTCTTGGAATTTAATTTAATGGAAAAAAGAGTGATGGGTGGAGGTGGAAGCAACCGTTGAAGAAATAGTAGAAAGAGAGAGCTGCTCATCGTTGGAAGTCATTGCAAAGTTTCCTCCTTGTAGCTCTGATACCATGTTATGTTTATAGAGGAAAAGGTTTTGAAATTGTATTGTATTGTATATTTGCAGAGAATGTGTACAACTTTTTATAATACAATTAAGATTAGAATCGTAGCTAAAAATCAGGAGAAGATAAGAAGAGAGGGAGAGTTATATTTAAACACTACAATTTTGACTTAAAGTATATCTGATGAAGATTTGAAGATAGCAGCTGGACTTGTGGAGATAAGATAGAGTAGAGGAGGATAAGCGCATCTGTAGATAGGATGATCTACATTTGAACAGATGAAGATGATGATTACCCTTAACACACGTTACTTCCATAAATTATTGCAACTCGTTGAACTCCTCCCAATTCATTCAAGAGTTCAATACTCTTTTCTTTTATCATGTTAATGATGGTTTTAGGGATTACAAAATCGACCTGAATTGACCCATTTTTAGTCTGAGTTGATCAGATCATGAGCCGACTATGATTTACTGGCCTGGCCCAACCTGTGACCTACCTATTATTTCCAAAACGATGTCATTTTAAAAGTTTTTTTCTTAAAAAATAAATGACAGGCCAGGCCGGCCCATTCTGACCCGACCACTGGCCATATGGGCCGGGCCGACCCATGGGTAGATGGTTTTGTGTACGATATTTGCGTGCAATATCGTTCAGATGTGAAAGGACATGATATGAGGTATCATGATCATTACCACTGGTATCAATGGCGACATGGGAAATTGGAAACTTCGGCAATGAAAGCCGTGCGTCAGCGAAAAACGTGTGGAAAAACCAAGGCAAGTGAAAACAATTGATATTCTGGTTATTGGTGAGAATATCATCATCTGGTTGAATTTGGCTTCATAGGAGGGAAGTCTGAATTTTTACAAGATCAGTAAAGAATATGACACGGACAAAGTGAGTTAGTGCCATCTTTTTCCATGCCGACACTGCACAGATGAATAGTTAACCGAAGGCAAGAAGATACCTAGCAAGCTGTTGATGTATTCACACTTCTTTTCAATTGAAGCCGATCCGCATTTCGACGATGACTATATTGCAAACGTCAGCAAAGTAGGAGGTGAGGATGCAAGAAGACAAAATGGACTTGAGAGGAAGTTGATTGAGTCAAAAAGTACAAACGTACTGCCATGAACAGAACTTTATGGCCCTGCAGTAGAAGACTTCAATTTGATACTCTGAAGTTGCTCCGATCGATCCAAAAGACATCTTATGACGTTTCTTTCGCCACCGCGTCTCAGGAGGCGTCCCTGTTGACCTCAAAGTTACGACGATCCATATAATATCGTGTATATATATAATAGGAAGATGGATTACTAAAAGGGCGAGTCCTTTGGGACCACATTATAGCATAAGTGACTTCATTGGTAAAAGATTTGAAATCTCATAACCGAAAACGTCGACGTTTTTTCCCTAATCGGTATTAACAATGTTTTGTTATACTTTATTTAAAAATTATAGGTAACGTTTTGAGAAATGATCGCCAATACGATTTGGCTTCTCTTAGTTTTCTTGGCTAAAGATTATTAACTACATTTTTAGAAATATAGTTAAAAGTTTGTAGCTTGGCTACATTTATGGAAAGTAGCTAAAAGATTTTTAGCTAAGTTTTCAAAAGTTTTTAGCTACGTTTTTTAAAACATAGCGAAATGTTTTTAGTAACGCTTTGTAAAATGTATTCAAATTTTTAATATACATTTTAACTAAATGTTGTACTATGTTAATTATAATTATTTGTGACATTTTTAACCTATATTATTGTATATAATATTTATATTTTTTGTTGTTAATTTATTATACAAAAACATAATACATAAATAATTGAAAATTTGAAACGTTGTATTTAAAAAATAAAATATCATTAAATTTGATCGTGTACAAAATTTTAATTACAATTTTAAAAATACCTGTATACAAAACAAAAAAATACAAAGATTAGTTTAATCACTCAAACTTGTTTTCATCTTCTCTGCTTAAATAATTTGGGCCAAGTAATTTTCTTAAGTACTTTTCATGCTTGACTAACTTTTTTTAGGTGACTTGTTTTCCTCTTCGAGATGTTGAAAATATGTTGGTCTTGATGAGGATGAAGCAGTTGACTTAGAATCGAACCCAAGATCTTTGATATACTTGGATCGTATACCAAGTACCTTGTTGCAAATGTCTTCTACATTTGGCTCATTTATGTTAAACATTGATGTTTGTATCAACTCTTGTATCATATTCTAAAATTTTAAAAAGAAAATCAATATTTAATGCAAATATTATTAGTTAGTATTATATAAATAAATAAACTTAAAATTTAAACAAAAATTTATATGTACATAGTTATTCTATGCTTCTTCAGACATCTACTTTTGACATTCCTTATAGTGAGTGAGTCTTTATGTAGTTCCTTCTCACTTTGTTTTATGAAAAAAAAAATACAATGCACAATAAATAATATACTGTTTATTGATAAAATTATAACTTATAAACAAATAACTTACATATTTATTTCGCATGATAATAAATGATTTGGAGATTTAGTTGTGAGGAGTTTTCATTTTTTCTGCTTTCACCTTAACCATCTCAAACTTTCCTAAATAAAGAAAAAATAGTCATTAAATCGTGTAACAAGATTAATGGAAGCAAATGTGAAAGGAAAGAAAACAAACCTAAATGTTGGGAGGGGCCCAATAATTACAAAAATTGCTCCAATTTCTAGAGACATTTGTTCTGGAACATGTCTCCTTGCCTTTGCATATGAAGGAAAAGATTTATAATACTGATACAGTCGATAATGACAATCCCTGGTCCTTTGTTGCAACAGTGAAGTGACACAGAATGAAACCCAGGGTTATTGATATCGATCATTTTCAATTTCATCTCATAAGTAAAAGTGTAATTAATTTTAAAATAAGTGAAACAACATGCCAAGCAGTTAAAGGAAGACAACTTGCTATAGAAGACTTTGGATAAAGTTTTGGTAAAATTTTAATTTATTTAACAATATGCAATATTATCCAAACTCATTTTATAGCAAGTTGTCTTCCTTTAACTGCTTGGCATGCTTTAGGCAAGGTAATTCAGTTCTAGCAATTACCCCCAACTCATTAGACAATTATGCTGATTGAATCTTGTCTAGTGAACGACTTTGCAAAATATCAATATGTACTAACAACTTATCGTTTGTTGCAATATTCATGTGTTGCAACTCATAACCTTTAGCTATACCTTAACCTTTTTTTCCAATGTTAATATTGGAACTTGACAATGAATAATGATAACAAAATACTTATTAAAAAGGTAAATATCTATTTAAGCATAAGTCTATTTGTAGTTGTTAAAAATTAACAAACCTGCAAATCCTTCTGTATTAGTATAGGCAGATGGAGGTTGTTGCTAACTTGCTTCATTGGTGGATGAGGTCTGTTATTGATGTTGGCTAAGATTTGATTGATTTGATTGTTGTTGGGTAGCAACAATTTCGATACTTGGTACCTTCTTCCTTTGTTTTTACTAGGTGCCATTATTCGATATTTATAACTCAAACATCAACAATCCTCATTAACATAACTAAAACATCAACAATCTGCATTAATGTAACTCAAATATTAACAATCAGCATTAAAATAACTCAATCATCAATATCTGCATTAAAATAACTCAGACATCATCAATACGCATAACATAAGTCAAACATCAACAATTTGCATTAACATAACTTATCATCAAAACTTCGTATTAACATAACTCAAACATCAACAATACATATTAATATAAGTCAAACATCAACAATCCGCATTAACATAAGACAAACATCAACAATGTACATTAACATAAATATTACCAACCTTACATTTCAAACAACATAAAGAACACTTTTATTACTTTCAATTATCATGATCAAGATCTTGAAAATCATCATCATTGTTTGCATTATCATTTGGCCAAAGTATCATCATTGTCATATAATTCATCCTCAATATAGTCTTCATCTCTTTCTACGACAAGATTGGCTTGTACTTCATTTTCTTGTAATATATTGGGATCAACATCTCTCCTATAGAATAATGATATATCTACATCTTCTATTTGTAGGGCTACATTATTCAACTCCCATTCATTTTCTTGATATACTTCATCACCATCTTCACTCATTAGACCATTTTTCCTTTCACAAAAATCAAAGAGATTTCAGTGTTAAAACTTTTGAACAACTTTCCAATTGTTTCCCAATACAGTGTCATTGAGGTAGGATACTTGCTTCACTTGACTTGCAAGGACAAAAAAGTCATTATCATACCATGTGTTACTAACATTGATGCTAGTAATATTACGATTCACTTTTATGTCAACAAGATTAATCCATTTGTACTTGAATAGAACAACCTTGTTATCCTTAATATAATACAACGCTATTATTTCTGAGATAACACTGTAGAAATCAATAAAATCATCATCATGTTGTCCCTTAATAACAACCCCATAATTTTGGCTTCTAAGTCGACTATCTCGATCTTTTATGTGAAATCTAACTTTATTAACAATGCAACCTGTATATTTTTTACCACACATATGAGGCACACATGTCGAGGCATATAATGTTGTTATCTTCTCTTACAATCTACGGTTATGTAACCATCTCATCTATAGGATAAAATATAATTAGAAGTTAATATGATATACAAATTACCATAAGTTCATAATATTCTGTTAATAAGTTACTCGAGTCCTAGACCATGATGGGAACTTAATCTGATGTCTTTCTTCAACATTAACAATCTTTTTGCTTCGCATCTCATCTTTGTGCTCTCTTTTTAAGAAATTAAATAGATTTTAGGAAATATAGAATGAATAATGAATTTAAATATGAAATAATGAATGAGAAGTAATATACATACTCCATATATATATCGACTTCATCACAATTATTCAAAATATACCAATGGCCAATTTCGAGTTTGTTTTTAGTTAACTCCACATATTTTTATGTTCCAAATGGCCTTACTTTTTGGGAGAAAATTGATAAGCCACCATCTTGATCAAAATCAAAGTTACATTCTTATTTATTAAATCTTGTCTCTTCATCATTTAGTATATAAAAAAAATGTCAAGCATTCATTCGCTATATAAGCCTCTGCAATAGACCTTTTAGGTTGAGCTCTATTACGCATATAGCACTTAAAAGGGCCTAAAAACCTAAATAAAATATAAAACATTAACAATTGCTTCTAACTAATAACCTAAGAAAAAAAAGTAAATGTTAATATAAATTACTTTTTAATGGGGAACATCCATCGAAATTGAACCGGCCCATAAAGTCTTGCCTTGTATAGTAAGTGAATTATCAAACGCACCATAACATCAAAAAAGAGGGGCGGGGATACTAGTTCAAGCTTGCATAGAAACAAAGCTAAGCCTTTTTCCATTTTTTCAAGCTCTTCTAATTTTACTGTCTTGCAACATTATTGCTTAAAAAACTCATCCAATTGTCCCAAAGTTAGGAACCCATCCTTCGACAAGCACCCATATATTCCAATAAGAAGTAATCATTGCAAAAGTACATATCAATCATGACTTTTTAACCCTGAAACTTTGCCCTCTTTGACATTGAAACAACGGGTTATATTAGATGCATACCCATCAAAAAAGTTGACTGATTAATAAATTAACAAAAATTTTGCTTCTCCTTGTTTAACATGTTGTAATAAGTAAGTGGAATGATATATAACTCATCATCTCTTCTTTTTAAATGCAAATTTTTTCTTATATTCATGTCTTCCAAGTCTAATCTAGCCTTAATTGTGTCTTTCAATTTGCAATCAATTCCTATCAAAGTTCCTAAAATATTCTCATAAATGTTTTTTTCAATATACATCACATCTAGATTATCCCCCAATAGCAATTCCTTCCAATATGCCAAATTGAAAAATATGCTTTCTTTATTCCTATTAAGCTCAACAACACTTCTTTTTCACTTTCTATTACTTGGTTGTGTGCCATGTGTAATGTTTGTGATAGTTAGTAAACCACAACATCACCAAACAAGTGTAAAGGAGCTTCACCCAATTTTACTTTGCTATTAAACAATTTTCTTCTTCACCATCTATGCCCATGTTCCAAGTAACGACGCATCCTATATAACATATTTTACTTCATAGCCTCATTGAATGAGTTTGATAGTTACATACAAGACATGCCATATATCATTTAGTACTTCATCAAGACAAATTCTTATAAGTTGAAAAATCATTTATAGTCCATAAAATAGTTGTATGCATCATAAATGTTTCACCTTCAACAACATCAAAAGTTTCTAATCCAACCTACTAGAGATGACTTAAGTTATCAATTAATGGTTGCATGTATACATCAATTTCTTTACTAGGAGCAGTAGATCCTAGAATAAGTAAAGACAATAACATAAAAGGCTCCTTCATACACTTCTATGGAGGTAAATTGTATAATACTAAAATTATCAGCCACATTACCGAATGGATTAAATCTATCTGAGGATAAACAAAGTCGAACATACGAAAATCCTTTGAAAAACATGGAAACTTTCCATCAAAGTCATTCCATGCCATTGAGTCTACTGGATGACACATAATGTTATCATCAATGCGTTTCTCTTTATGTCACCTCATATTTATGGCTATTTTTGTTGACATAAAAAGCCTTTGTAGTCATGGTTTAATAGGGAAGTATCTTAAGATTTTATATGGTATCTTTTTCCCTTTCCCATCATCCACTTACCATCTTGATATACCATAAATGGGACATTCTTCAAAATCTTTGCCATCCTTCCAAAATATATCACAATCATACTTACAAAAATGTATTAATATATATATATCCTAGTATAAGGTCCCTTAACAATTTCTTTGCTTCGTAGTAAGATTTGGGCAATTTGTGTCCAATAGGTAATGCATCATTGAGCAAGTCAATTAACATGTCAAAAGTTTTTTTTACTCCAAATGTAATAACTTCACATCAAAAGATAGTTGTGAGAACTTTATGTACCCTGGATATAATTCTTCTTGAGTAACTTTCAGTAACTTCCCAAAATTATCTTCTGTAATGCTACCAATTATGTTAACCAAACCAGTTTCATTCATAGTCTCCATATAACTTATATACTCTTCTAACATCTCGTCAATCCCATTATCACCATCGTCGTTAATATCACAAACTTTTACATCATTATTGTTACCATCATTAAAGCATCAACACTTTTACTACAACTTGCTTCAAAATGTTCACCATGATAAATCGATAAAGTATAGAATTTATCTATGCCTTATATTAACAAGTGATTGTATACCACATCTTGACTTTGAATATTCACATTTAAGCAATCTATGTATGGACAATGAATACAACATTCTACACCCATTTGATCTTTTATAAATTGCATAAAACTTTAACCCCTTCTAAATATTCATTGGATCATTTCCGATAAGAAATCTAACTTTAGTCCATATAGTTATACAATTAAAAGTAAATTACTAAATGCAATTTAATTCCTAAATAACATAATGATAAATCAATAATCTTTTACGGAAACGTCTCATCAAAGATATGAATACCATTTCATATCAGTCAGTACCAACTGAAAGGTACTATATTGGCCCGAAAATAGGACCGTATTACTCACTTCAGTACCGGCCTTAGGTACTGGCTGGTACCGAAAGCTTCTTCTAGTACCGGCCAGTATTTAAAATATCGTTCAAATACCAATCGGTACCGTGAATTTTGAAAAAAATAGGGACTAAATAGTAAAAAAATTTAACAAAACCACCCTCGCCCTCTGCAGTCGTACCTCTCACCTCTCTCACTCTCAATCACTACCCTTCTTCACCGTGCCTCCCCTCTTACTGGTCTGCTTCCCTCTCCAGTCTTCACCTGGCCTCCTCGCCTGCTATCTACGTCTTTCCCTGTTGTTGTCCTCCATTGTCCATCATCGTTGTCGTTGCTCCTGCTCAGCTTAACAGTGAAACCAGATTTTCTAGATCTAGTTTTTGACTTAACCCGACCCAAAAACCCTACTCAACCCACCGAGGCAAATTAAAATTGTGATTTTTTAGTGTGTTTTCAATTGGTTTTTTCTACTCTTGAATTGCATTTTTGAATGGTTGGAATTTAATTGTGAATTGAATGAATGGTTGGAATTGAATTATGAATGGTTGGAATTAAATTGTGAATGGTTATATTCAATGTGTTGTGTTTGCCTTTTTGGAATTGTTGGGGTTGAGATTTGAGAAATTTGAGTTTGAATTTTGAAAGTTTGAAATATCTGATGATGGTTAAATCCAATTGCAATGTAACTAATTTCTTAATGTAATAAAATGCAATTCAAAAATTTTCTTCATATGATGATGTTAATCAATTAATGTGATGAAATTGGTGAAGAACATCCAATCATATTTAACCAAATTAGTCCATCTTATATAATTTAGTAGCTTATATAATATATGGTTGTTAATTTGTCTCTTTTTAATCCATTATATTGATAGTATTAAAATTTGTGCAGGAAAAGTTTTTAAACATACCTGAAACTAACAAGATACTCATTATCGAAAATATTTCCTAGTAGGAATTGCTTCTATTTCTTGTTTACTAATTTATTTATATTTTCTCTTTGTGTTTGCAAAGTAGTTTGATGACAACTAATCTTAAGTTATAAAATTACAATGATGATATTGTTAAAAGTCTTCATATGATAGCTCATTCACATATTTATATATAGAAGTTGATTGCTTAATTTTCTCTAGATATATAAAGGAAAAATTCAAAGCATCTTAGTGCGATACAATCTGACACATAAATCCAAAAAGAGTCATTTCTAATTGAGTATTTAACCTTTTTTAACTTTTCCTTATAATTTTACAAGTTAGTAATTTTTTTATCTTTATCTCTTCGACTTTTTTTATTTATTTGTTAGGTTTCATTATTTACATAACTTTTAGTTATTCCTATTAAAGCAGATATTGTTTTAACTCTCACTTTTAATATTAATAATGTTACAATGCTACTTATATAAGTAATAGAAAATATTTAAAAACTAAGGTATAAGAAAAAAAATTATTTCTTTTTATATATGACTCTAAAAGTCTTGTATAGCCAACTTTTTCATATTTTGATGGTCAATATGTTGTACAAAACGGACATGTGTATTGTATAATTGTATGTGTTGAATACTTGAATTGTTGGTTTTTGACTTATCGGTGTTTGAATTGTTGGTTTTTGACTTATCGGTGAATTGTGTTGGATAAAATTGAATTATGTATGATATAATCTTACAAAATGCGTTATAATATATGAGATGGACATGCGTATTGTGTAATTGCGTTAGTTTGGACTTTTGAGTTAAATAACACATATTTTATAATAGTAGTTAATAATGAAATTATGTGTTCTTCATTTTGATATCTATCTTTATTTATTTTTAAAGATAAATGGAAGAAAGTTCAAGTACTCTTAAACATTTAACTACTAAAATTGAATTATGTATGATATAATCATACAAAATGAGTTATACTATATAAGATGGACATACATATTGTGTGATTGTGTTAGTTTGGACTTTTGAGTTAAATAATACATATTTTGTGATACTAGTTAATGATGAAATTATGTGTTCTTCATTTTGATATATGTCTTTATTTATTTTTATAAATAAATGGAAAGAACTTTAAGTACTCTTAAACATTTAACCGCTTCGAGAAGATGCAATGATCTAGCTTGGTATCATACTACACTAGTCCCCGACATGAAAAATAATGCTATTTGCTTGTTTTATAACAATCATTTGAAAGGTGAAGGAATCACCCGATAAAAGAAACATTTAGCTGGGGTTAAAGGAGATGTGGAATCTTGTAAAAAAGTAAGTCATAATATGAAGTGGCAAATGAAACTTTGTTTGAAGAATATCAACACAAGAAAGATAGAAGGTAGAGATTGAATTATAAAATTGGTGGTGGAAGTTTATTTGCTAGTATTCATGATGATATTAGAATTGTTGAAAGTGGTAGTGGTAGTGTTCCTTCCCAGTAAGAAGTGAATGTTGCGTCTGGACCTGATGTTAGGAAAAGAAGAAGGCATATGAGTAATTTTTGTGCACACAAACAACTATTAAAGCCCATCCTTCAATCCATAATTTCATGCAATCAAGAGATGTAACTTACAATGCAGATATGACAATGACTAGATGGTGGTATGATATAGGTATAATATTGAATGCTTCTCAATCTTACTATTATCAGCGTACGGTAGATAATATAGCCTTTTATAGTCTAGGACATAAAGCTCCTTCTATTGATGACTACAGAGGTAAACTTTTAAGTTGCTTAGTTTCTAAAATTAAAAGTTATTTGGAAGAAAGAAGAATGGATTGGGGTATGTATAAGTGTTCAATCATGTGTGATGGATGGACAAATAGTAGACACGAGCCTATTATTATTATTTTGGTTTATTCTACAAAGGGTTCAATGTTTTTGAAGTTTATTAATGCATCTAGCCTTGCTAGGAATACTGATACTTTATTTGAGATATTTGATCATTTTATAAATGAAATAGGACCAGAAAATATTGTTCAGTTCATTACTGACAATGATTTTACTTATAAAGCAGCGAGAAGAAGGTTACAAAATAAGTATAATTCTTTTGTCAGACTCCTTGTGTTATACATTGCATTGACTTAATGTTGGAAAATATAAGGGATGCTAAATATTTTCCTATTATTAATGAGATTATGCTAAAAGCTAAAAAGGTGGCCATATTCATTTATAATCATGCGTGGGTCTTAATTTAATGAGAAAGGATTTTACCAATGGTAAGAATTTGAGTCGTTCTGCTATTACAAGATTTAACTATGAATTTCTTATCACTTTAATGTTTTGTTATGATTAAGAAAGAGTTAAGATAGATATTTACAAATGATAAGTAGATTGCATCTTATCATGCTAGGTATAATGCTAGATTAGAGGTCTCCAAATTATACTTGAAGATACTGAATTTTGATCTTAATGCCAATTTATTATACTAGTTTGTGAGCCTTTAGTGAGGGTGCTTTGTTTGGATGGTATTGATGAAAAGGAAACAATGGGTCATTCTTCTGATGCCATGAAGAGGGTAAACAAAGCAATTAAGGTCAATCTAAAAAATAGGCCTTCTTTGTACATAACTTATCTTATAATCATCAATGACATATGGGAATTTACAAAGAAAATTGAAGTTAATAGGGGAATGTTATTAACTATTATAACAGTTATGCCCATGAGATGATGCAAGATCTCCCGAACTCACAAATGGAGCTTTATAAGCAGTCTTTTAAGGATTTTTAGATGCCAATTGCTATTCGATAAAAAACAAAACTTTCTGTAGGTATATATTTCTTCACTTTTATTACTTATTGAAAATTAATTATTACCTTATTTTGTTTATAACGCTACTTTTGTTGTGTTATAACGTACATTTTCTTGGTGGGATCAATTTGAAACTGCTGTTTCAAAATTGCAAAGGTTTGCAATTCAAATTCTAAGTCAATATGTGAGTACAGCAAGCTTTGAAAGGAACTAGTACACATTTGAATTCATCAATTCCAAGAAAAGGAATATATTGGAGCACAAGAGATTGAATGATTTAGTCTTCGTTTGTTACAATTTCAAGCATTAGGAAAGGTATGTTATTATCATTATTAATTTACATATAATTGTTATAATTTTTTAATAATTACATTTTATTATTTATTAGGACTCTTAATAGAACAAATAGTTCAGTAGATCCAATTTGTGTTGATAATATCAATCTTTTGGCAGATTGGGTTTCTAAGGAATTGGGATTAGTAGATATAAGTGACTTGGAAGATAGTAATGGATGGGAAAACATCGATATGTCATTTAGTGCATTAAATTTAAATGATGATGATGATGAGGCTTCTCTCAATAATAAAGATTTTATGTCAAATGATAATTGAGGTTAGTGAAGTTATAGCAGGTATCCTCCTGTAGACAATAGAATGAAGTTCTAAGTTTTTGTTTTTCCTATTCTTTTAATTTTATTTATATTTGATGTATATGTTAAATTTTATATATGCAATGTAATTGTAAATATTTTTGCTTCAGGTTTCACTTCTACTTAGTTTTTTCCTTATTATGAACTCTTATTATAAATTGTAATAGTTAGAGAGTTAAGGATATTTATTGTTCTTTTTATTTGATATATATATATAGCAAATTTTTTTGTAATATATGGTTTCTAAAAATTAGAATATAATTTATATATAATAAATAGAGTTTTATGACACCACACTAAATTGTCAAAACATATATTTTAAAGAGAATAATAAAAAGTATAAATTTATGTAACATAAATTAATTTTGTGTTTTTAGTTTTTTTAAATTTTTGAAATGTCATTGTTGATAGCTAAATTTATTTTTAAACTTATAATTATTGACAATAATATTAAATTTGATTTTTAAGAATATGATATTAATATTCTTCATTAACAACAAACAAAGTCGTTTTCTTTAATAGCAAACGACATCATTTTTCATTACTTATTAACACAAATATGAAGCTCTCTTCATTTTTGTAATAGTTATCGTATTTCCTCTTGGTTCACCGATGAAGAAGCATTGTCTTCTCTATTGTGGACGTCTCTTGTGTTATGGTCATCACCATCGAATAAGCATCGTGTCCTGTGTTGGTACTATTCTTCTTTTCTATTTGTTAGAACCCTCCTTGTTGTGTTCTATTTTTCTGCTATGTTTTGGAGTTTAAGTGGGTTTTGTGTTCTACTTATGGTGTATGGGTTTTTGTTTGTGTTTGTATTTGAAGGATGGTGAATTGTGTTCCTGTGTTAGTTATGTATGAGTTGATTTTTTTTTCCAACTTCCATGCTTGTTTGAGGAAAGCCTACTAACTATTTGATGAAAGGTCTGTTAGAGTATTTAACTTCTACAGGGGATGTTTATATTGACTTTTCAGAATAAAACTGCTTATATAAATTCATTACGAAATGTTGACGTGGAGACTAATTTCTAATGGTGGAAATGAGCTTTGATGGGAGGAATGTGAAAATTCTCCCTAATGAAGAACATATCAATTCACAACAAATCTCATCATCAAAGTCTAATCAACCCTTGCCTTCAATGATTGATCTTCTTCCTTAAAGTTTTTATTATTACTCGAATTAGCTCTCTTTCTTTATTATTTGTATCTCATTTTCTGTTTGGAAGCCATTAGATAAACGTTTGATTGCATATACTATATGTTGTGTAATGTTGTCATAACCCTAACCTTGGACTGTGATTGGCACCAAAGGAGCAGTAAATTCAAGGTTTACTGGACCCTTAACAAGCCTAAAATACCGTGAAATCCTTATATCTATAATAAAGATAAATTTTTAAATTGATCAAACTCATAATTGTAATAATCAAACAGTTCTAACAATATACAATCCTCAATTTGTTACAACATTTAGATAGTCAATACAAAGCAAAATCTAACACAGACAAAACTACTACAACTCTAGAGTTAAATGTCACTAATAAACATACACCAAATCATCGGAGAGGAAGAAAACTGACGAAGTATCTTATTAAAAAAGATATGAAAAGAAGATCCTAAAAAATAGTTGAAGGGAGTTAAACCTCACTGAGTGCTATGGTTATGTTATGCATTCCTAAGGATTTTAAATGATACATATATATTTATAATGTATTATATTCATAAATGCAATTTCATAACATAATGATTTTGTTTATAAATATGCATGTATTTCCCATATCAATATCATATCACATAATCATCACAATCACAAATCACAAATAATAGTGGAGGATTGATGACTAACCCTATAACATTCCTCTTACCCACATACTATAGCCATAGGGGCTCTCTTGTTCCACACATGTCATTTGGTCCAATATAGTGGAATATCGCCTGAGCCACCATCAACCGAACCGCCACAACCTTACTATGACATGATTGTCATTCGAGAGCAAACTCGACCGAACCTCCACAATCATGCTACCTCTCATGTACCATATATCGGTTAGCGTCTGAGAGCAAGCTCAACCAAATTGCCCCAAATTTATAACTGACTAATGACTCACTGTGTGCACAACCTAGTGACACCCACATGTAACTTATACTATAACAATCCTTTACATCATCACATATCAAAACAATCATAACATTTCACGACAAAATACATATATATGTGTCAATCCATATGTATGAATGTCATACGTGCATATGATAATGATGGTGATTTTCATGATGAATATGAGAATGAATTCTAATGCATGTTCATAAATATGGTAGAATGCATTCCTTCGTACCAAACCTAATGTCTCGAATTGTAGGGTTTTGCTTCGAACTGATCTACGGAAAGAAAATTAAGAATGAACATTAGGATTTAAAACTTAAACCAATTTTAGACATCATGAGAATAAGACCATGACTCAATATTAAAGAGATCTATTTTTTATTTAAAATTGACGATGTTACGTTTTGCGAGGAGCCTACTAAAAATTTGACAGAGTTCCCCGGTAAAACAAACATCCGCCTTCTGAAAGAAGGATCATTCCTGTAATGAAAAGACACTTCAGTAACTACCAATAATCATAACTCAATTTGGGCCTCCAAACTACATGTCCATGCCCAATTGATCCACATTTATTTCAAAACAATTCATAATAAATCCAATCATAATTCAAATATATCGACTTCTAACCCATACACCCCTATTTATACTTAATACATGAAGATATCCTCAATTCTAATTAAACACAACTTAATTTAATTAATTTCATGTATTTCTACAAGAACATAACGTTTTTAATTTTTATCTTGCAAACTATGAATAATTTCAATATGTTGCTTTTATGAAAATTGATCTACATAATATTTGGGAATCTCAAAAATTCTTTTCAACCATTTTTTGACTAGTCAGAAAATCACTACCGTCACTAGAGCGCATGGTCACCACCCACCCCAATATGATGAGCTCACCTCCAGGAATCTAATGGAACTGGTCTAGTATCGAAACTCCTCCCAATTTATAAGAATCGAAGGTTTAAATCTCAATGGTGACCCATTTCAATTCACTTACAAAATGTGCCAATTGATGTCAGGTTTCCCTCCTTTCTTACATTTTTAGGGCGGTCAGATACAATGGTAGCATTAGTTTTACCAAAAAATGACTAAAAATAGAATACTTGTGACTTACCTAAATGAACTTAAATTTCTATTCATGATTTGTCCAAATCCGGGTAGTTTTTAAAGAAACAAGTTTAGGATTTTTGTAGAACATCCTGAGTGCTTTCCGTAGAGCCCTAGACCATAAAAAATGGTGGATGAACGGTGAAGGTATGAGTGTCAGAAGTTGGAAGTGAATATTAACCTATAGGAAAAAGAGTTTAAGAGAGAAATGAACTTAAGCTTTCTTAAGCTTAACTTATAATGTTATAGGCTTTTCTCCTTATTAGTCTATTATGAGTAATTTAACAAAAATTTGGATCATTACAAAAGTTTCCTCGAATCTTGAAGAAAATATAGATGAAAATGGAGGCATTGGCAATGTCTCGATGGTCCGTATAGGATTAGAGAAATTAGTTATTTTGGAACAGCCATCGATTCCAAAAACTATGTCTACTCAATTAGGTATGTATGTGTTCGAATTTGAGTTCCTTATACCATTTGACATAGCTATTTAAGTCCTATAATATTTGTTTCTCAGGCGAAACGCATTGTACATACGGTTCATCTAATTTAGTGATCCATATTACATTTGGGGATTTATTCGTTGTTTCTTCTATTAGTTTAGTTAAAGCCAAGAAGTTGTTGGAAGAGGGTGCCAATAAACCAACACTTGAGGGAAGATCTTTGACTGTTATAATTGATGCCTTCCAACGTGCAAGGAGCCTTTTTAGGAATCCAAACATAGGGTACCCCTTTATCTTTTCTACCGAGTCTTATGTCACTTGGAATCTAAAAAAAGTAGTTATTTCTTTTCTTTTTCGATGGAGTAGGCATGAAACTTTTTTTATTGTTTTGTCTGTAAGAATTGCTCAATTTCTAATTAAAATCTTCTATTGCTTACCATATATCATTATATTATTTCAATATTTATTGGTTTTTTTTGTAAGAATCATATATGATCATTATATTACAAACTTCATGTTAAAACTATCTAAAAATTTTATGACATCTTAAACAATTGTCAATCATATAATCTAAAAGATAAAATAAAAACTATAAATCTATGTAATATTAATTAATTTTGACTTTATAGTTGCATAAATCATTGAAATTATTTGACAATTTTGGTAGCTAAATTTATTTTACACTTATAATCATTTTCAACAATATTAAATTGGATTTTTGTTGATTGAACTTTTGGCAACGATTTAAAAAATTTGTCGCCAAAAGCTTAGCTTTTTGCAACACTTTAAAAAATCCATTGCCAAAAGTCTAGCTTTTGGTCACAATTCTTTGACAATTCATAAGGTCGTCACCAAAAGCTCAACCTTTAGCGATGAAAATGCCAAACCATCATAAAAGCACAAGCATTTTGTGACGATTCTGATAAATCATCACAAAAGACATGCAAAGATTCTGATAAATCTTTTTCTGATAAATCATCGCAGAAAGATAAGCATTTGGTGATGCTATTAAAAATCTTCACCAGAAGCTGATTTTTTGTTTCAATTTTCAAATTGTCGTCAAGTAAAACTAACTAAAAGTCAACTTTGCTATAGTGTTAGAAGGTCACAGGTTTGAGTCACAGAAACAATCTCTTTGTGAAAATGCAAAAAGAAAGCTACGTACAATTGATGTCCCTCTCCCATATTATCTAAAGCGGGAAACCTTGTGCATTGAAATTCCTTGACTAGCAAGATGGACTACTCTCCTTTATTTTTCCCATGCTCTCGCATAGCAGGCAGCTTTGTGCATTGGGGTTCTTTGACTAAGAAGATGGACTACTCTCTTTTATTTTCGATCGCTTTAGACTTTATGGGTGTACCATTTCTCAAGTTATATGGCTATAGTCATAGATTTCAACTAGTAAGATAACATGCAATTAGGGATGAGTAACGTCGTGATTTAGTTGGTTCCTATTTAAATTTTAAATAAATCCATTTATGAAATAATTTTATTTTTTAAATCAAATTAAAAGCTTAAATGTAACCAATCAAATCAATAAAATTAGTTTGGTTTGATTAATATTTTGTATTGGTTTAATATTTTAAAATTGTAATACTTATTTAAAGAAGTTGAAAGTATGTTAACATTCCTTCAAAATTTTAATTAAATAATATTTTAATATATAAGGAAGTTATATAAAAAAAAAACAGAAAATTTGATTATGTTCACCTAGTTTTTAAATATTATTTAATAACAATAAAAATTTTCAACAAAAATTCTAAATGAAACACAAATATTAAAATATTTAGCAGACAAAACTAATAATTTTATAAATTAATAAGCCTGAAATTCTATTATAACGTACTCTTTATGTCAATAAATTAGTTTAAATATGAGAATGGTTAAATATTTTATATTATACCAAAAATCATTTATTTGATTCTATTTAAAATATAATAAGAATAAAAGTATGAGATTGTAAAATTAGAAAATAGGTAATTAAATTTAAAAATTTATTGAAATAAGTGTTAGACTAATTGAGGTTCTAACTCATAGTTTTAATGATAACAAAATATGTTACTAATACATTTATTTTTCATGATATTAGTAGGTTATTTTGTTAAAGATTTATGTGGAGCACAAAATGTAACTTTTTTTTGAGATATTGGCAATGTTAATAACTGAAGCAGTAGACGTCTTAAAAATGGGGTCGTATACATGTTTAATCTACAAAAATCATTAAGGCTACACCTGGTTGAACATACTTGCGTGTGCAGACTATTCCCTGGCTAAATTGTTCTTTCTTGATCAGCTTTTCACTACAATTATGGAATTCAACACACGCTATCATAATTCAGCTTTAGCTTCTTTGTTTAAGTTGATACCCATATCCACTCTCTAATTCTCCTGGTTGTCTCCTCCACCATGTGTTCCATATTATCTCTTTCTTCTGAAATATTCTCCTATCTCTCTCCCTCCATATCATGTAAATAATGCTGCTTAAGGTTATGAAAAATAGAATCTTATGCGAACTAGTGGTAGGGATGGAAAAAGGATCCGGGCTTGACCTAACCTTATCGAAAGTCATCAAGCCAGGCTTAGGTTGGCCGAGCATCAAGTCAGACTTAGACTTGGGCTGCCTGAGCTCGACAACCCAAAACAACATCATTTTGCTTTTTAAGAAACAAAATAATCCCTAATTGGTGGGAAATTTGTAGGTTTTGAGCTAAGCCAAGATAGCTTCTAGCTTACTAGCAGGGCAACTGAGATCACTCCATCTAAGGGTTTGATTCCAAATTTCCTTACTGTATTCATAGGTAAAGAATAAGTGATACATTATTTCTTACTCTTGATTACAAAATTCACGTGTTTGGTTTAAATATATTCCTCTAATTCTATTCTTAATTGGTAGTTTACTTAGGATAGTTATCCATAGTATAAATCCATCTTTAGGGCTAATATAATAAATTCACACTCCCTAATGCCAGCTAAGTTCTTTAGTATATATCCTGAAGAGATTTATGTACTGCTTGTTCTCAAAATCCGCATTTATGCCACGTTTCCATGTAGTTAGATCATTCATGTCAGATTTAGGAGAATAGTCTAGTTCATTGTCCATCACAGTCCTAAAATCCCTCAAATTGCTAGCCCAGTTACTCCATCTAATAAGCTCATTCACTTGGGCTCCAGAAGGCAATACATGCTTAAGTTGTCTGTAAATTAGAGTCCTGAAGAAGGGCCCTAATTTGCTCCAGTTCTTAAACTATAGGAATTATACATTACCTCTCCTAATCTACTTCACTATTCTCCCATGTATTATATCCCTCAACTTCATCATGTTTTGGAAGGTCTATGAGGATTTAGCTTAAGGAATAATGCTCCATAAGCTAGTATTTTGTAATTATTGTCTATGGACTAATCTCACCTATAAGGATTCTTTGTCTACAAGGATTCTCGATACCTATTTAGCCAACAACATATTATTGAAAGCTTTAACAAACTTTATTCCCAAACTGCCCCTTTGAATTAGGTTTACAAACTTCCATCCAAGATACCGTAGCACATTGGTAGTTAGTAATTAGGTTGCCAGTCCATAAGAAGTTCTCATTGGTCTTTCTAAAGCTTTTATCACTCCCCTGGGAATAGTTAGGTGATTAGATCAATGTATATGTAAATTGTGCAAGGTTGAAATTATCAATTAAATTCTACCTGTAAAGAAGAGATTCTTGTTATTCTAGCATCCTATCCTTCTGTCCATAACCACCAAAAGTGGTTGACATTATCTTAAACTAAGTCTCATTAGGGAAATAGGGACTCCACGAAACTTTAGTGGAAGTTTCTTCTACTTTAGTCTTGAAATTCCAATTAAGTACCTAACTCTTCTATATTCTAGTCCAATGACATAAATTGAACTTTTCACTTATTAATTTCCAATCTAGACATTGTAGTGAATTTTTTCACAATAAAGACCTAAAACATCATCTACAAAATCCAAATGGGAAAATTTGTTCTTCTTACACTTTGAATGGTATTTGAATGAGTTTCTCTCCCTGAATCTCTTGTTTAAGATTCTAAAGAATATTTCCATATCAATTATGAATAAGAAGGAGAAAAAGGGTACCCCTTGCCTAAAAAAATAGAAGTAAATTGACCAATATTTTATAGGAAACTGTAGAGATGTGCTTTTTGACCCACTTTTTGAATTGATTAGGAAACCCTATAGCTTCTAGTGTGTCTAAAACGAAGTCATAGTAGATAGAGTCATATGCCTTATGTATTTTTAGCTTGGATTAATAAAATGTCATCCCCATTTCTTCTGTATTTTATGAACGCACATTGGTTATATATGATTATGCTTTCTAAGGTCTCCTAAAGCTTTATGGATAAATTTTTGTCCATGATTTTGTAAAGCACATTATAACAAGAGATTGGCTTATAGTCCATAATGCATATTAGATTATGGACCTTAATAACTAAGAAAATGTTAGTTTTATTTATCTCTTTCATCATAGTTCCCTTGTTGAGCAATTCCAAAGTAACTTTATTGACTTGATCCCCTAATATGTGATAAGATTTCTAGAAAAATAGCATTCAAATCATAAAGGTATGGGGATTTTTTAGGGTTATGGCTCCATAATTTTGTTTTATGCAATGAATTGGGCTAATAAGAAAGCCTCTTATTCTTTTGAGATTAATTTGGAGCAATATTCCCCTATCTCTTATGCATTGGAGAGGTATTCCTTATTTATACCAAGGAATTCCTTAAAATGATTAATAACTGTCCATTATACCAAGGAATTCCTTAAAATGATTAATAACTGCCCATTGAATTTCTTCCTTAAACTTAAAATTGTTTCCCCTTGCATCCTGGATTAAAATTATGATTTTTCTACTCTTCCTTATTAGGATTATGTGAAATATTTTGAGTTTCTATCCCCATTTTAAAGCCATAAAACTTTGGATCTTTTCTTAAGGAGAGATGAATGATATTTTAGAGCTTATGAACATTCTATAAAAGCAATTTTCTAATTCAACTTCAAATAATTGTCTTCAAGTCAACTCCTTTTGAATATGTTCCAATTACATTCTCTTGTTCTTAAGTAATGCTTTGGTGTTGTGGACTTTCATCATATTTAAGGATTTAAGTTAATATTTCATAGCGTCTAGCTTACTAACACATTTGTAAGCTAAAAATCCATTCATTGGACATTCAATACCTTTACCAATAGATTCCTCATATCCTTCCAGTTCCATAAGGTAGTTGTTGAATATGAATTGTGAGAACTTGGGTTTTTAAGACCATAATTATCCCATTCAAATGATTCTAATGATAAGTTATGATACTCTAGTTTCCAAAAATTCCACTACTATGGGTTTTTTAGACCACAAAAGATCGTGCACTACCTACTGGTTTATAGGAGAATTCAAACTCCCCTTACGTTCCATATTATAATTGACATAAAGAGTCAGTTTATGTGCTCCTTGGGGCCTTTCCCTCTTGCTTTCCTCCTAAAACTCATTTTAGGTAAAAGGGAATTGGTTTCCCCTCCAATTTTGTTCCTTCCATTCCCCTGATGGGTATGGGAGGGGGATCCATATCTTTATATAACTACTACCTCCTCAATCTCAATTGGGGGATTACTAAGTTCCTCACGTCCTGTTGGGCTCGCCACATATTGCATTCCCTCCCTTATTTCACTTTCTTTCTCTAATAGGAGAATTTGTCACTTGGAAGTACCTCTTATTTTTCATTGTCTGCTTCCTTATTGACCTCATCTATAAATCTCTCCTCAGACTTTAATGTTTCCTTTATATTAACTTCCTTTACTTGTGAAGAGTCCTATGTCTCTAATTTTTCCTCTTCATCCTCCTTATCTACTCTACCTTGGATATTTTTAGCTTGGATCCCCTTTTGAGGTTCCTCAATTCTTTCCTCCTCTATGAGCCCGACATACTCTACTATTTTGAAAGTTCTTTCTGTTAGCTTCCATTCCTAGTTTTCTTTAGTTTTTCCTAGTTTCCATAAGTACGTAACTTTGACATCTTGCCCCACCATTCCTCGTTCCTCCAAGAGTCTAATGACCATAACCATTTCTGGTAGTTCTTTCTTCACATCCATTTCCACAAACACTTTGGCATAGCCTATTCTACTCACTGAAATAGTACTATGGTCCAAACTTACTAGTTTGCCAAGAGCACTAGCCAATTAGCTTAATCTAAGAGTGCTCCAATATTTTTAAGGGATATCATAAAATTGCACCCATATAGGTAAAGATTTGAAGTTGTTCCTATCAATGGTGTGATTAGGCCTTCAAAGTTACAACATTAATGGCTTATTTCTATAGTGCCAAGGACCTTATTATTATGTCAATTAAGTGTTCATGAGTTAATTATTATGTTAATTGTATATATAACATGTTTTATTGGGTATTTAATAAATTATTTACATGCCTAAATTGATTTAAATTTTAGACTTGTGAAAGTCCCATATAAGGGTTATGATGAATTTATGACTTTGTTAAATAAATAGGTTTAGAACACTTAAACACACTTACCGAGTGTGTAATTGTGTGATTATTGACATATAGTTATTAAGATTGTTAATGTTTGGCAAGCTTTACAATTTATAGCCCTAAAATATCGCAAGTGCACAGGTCGTGAAATGTACTATATGAATGGTCGATCTTACGAGGAGATGTGAACTAATCTAATCCTATAATATCTAAGGCTAAGAAAATTAATAAAATGAAAATAAAATTGCACACAAAAGTAAATATAGGAAGTGATTATTAAGAAATTAATGTGCAAGTTTAAGACAAAAAGAAATTGAAATCAAACAACACAAAAGTCATAATGGAAATCAACCAAGAAAAATTACCAAATTATGAGAGAGGGGATTCTTCCTATCATTAATGTTAACTTATTCAATTATGTGTTAATGGGGTGTCGGTTCTAGACTATCGAAGGGGAGATCACTCTCTTTCAAGTTATAATCACGTGCCCTAATTAATAATCCCTAATTGGTTTAAGTACCGAATGGGTAATCTCTCAATTACCGATAATCCTAATTTAAACTCTTTAATAAACAATCGGTTCTCACACAAGATCTCTCTCCATATAATAACTAACTATATTGATTTGATAGTCTATTAGATCACCTAACCATTATTAACCCGACCCAATCATTTTGTATTTGACTCACCCTCTCGGTTTGTTACCAAAGCATGAAGATATAATAAACAATCACAAAACCCAATCAAAATAACACAAAAATAACTAGATTAACATTAACTCAAAGTAAAATCCCAAAAGAAAGTTAGAACATTTTAATCTTAGAACATTTTAATCAAACAGAAATCGATAAATATATTTGTATTCATCTTAACATTCAACAACATGAAAATAAAGATGAAAAAAATACGCACGGAATAGGGATAAAGAAGCCTCGAGAAAGCAGCAGTGGTGAAGACCCGCTTCTTTCTCCTAAGGTGAATAAACTAACATCATATCCTAATTAACATATATATTTAACCAAAGTAAACTAGGTCACTAATTTCATAAGCTAAAAAATCTTCAAAACCTAAAAGACTATGTTTAAAAATAAATCAATTCCGTTAAATCATAGCCATTGACACATTCTCATAATTTAAGGGATATCATAAAATTGCACCCATATAGGTAAAGATTTGAATTTGTTCCTATCAATGGTGTGATTAGGCCTTCAAAGTTACAACATTAATGGCTTATTTCTATAGTGCCAAGGACCTTATTATTATGTCAATTAAGTGTTCATGAGTTAATTATTATGTTAATTGTATATATAACATGTTTTATTGGGTATTTAATAAATTATTTACATGCCTAAATTGATTTAAATTTTAGACTTGTGAAAGTCCCATATAAGGGTTATGATGAATTTATGACTTTGTTAAATAAATAGGTTTAGAACACTTAAACACACTTACCGAGTGTGTAATTGTGTGATTATTGACATATAGTTATTAAGATTGTTAATGTTTGGCAAGCTTTACAATTTATAGCCCTAAAATATCGCAAGTGCACAGGTCGTGAAATGTACTATATGAATGGTCGATCTTACGAGGAGATGTGAACTAATCTAATCCTATAATATCTAAGGCTAAGAAAATTAATAAAATGAAAATAAAATTGCACACAAAAGTAAATATAGGAAGTGATTATTAAGAAATTAATGTGCAAGTTTAAGACAAAAAGAAATTGAAATCAAACAACACAAAAGTCATAATGGAAATCAACCAAGAAAAATTACCAAATTATGAGAGAGGGGATTCTTCCTATCATTAATGTTAACTTATTCAATTATGTGTTAATGGGGTGTCGGTTCTAGACTATCGAAGGGGAGATCACTCTCTTTCAAGTTATAATCACGTGCCCTAATTAATAATCCCTAATTGGTTTAAGTACCGAATGGGTAATCTCTCAATTACCGATAATCCTAATTTAAACTCTTTAATAAACAATCGGTTCTCACACAAGATCTCTCTCCATATAATAACTAACTATATTGATTTGATAGTCTATTAGATCACCTAACCATTATTAACCCGACCCAATCATTTTGTATTTGACTCACCCTCTCGGTTTGTTACCAAAGCATGAAGATATAATAAACAATCACAAAACCCAATCAAAATAACACAAAAATAACTAGATTAACATTAACTCAAAGTAAAATCCCAAAAGAAAGTTAGAACATTTTAATCTTAGAACATTTTAATCAAACAGAAATCGATAAATATATTTGTATTCATCTTAACATTCAACAACATGAAAATAAAGATGAAAAAAATACGCACGGAATAGGGATAAAGAAGCCTCGAGAAAGCAGCAGTGGTGAAGACCCGCTTCTTTCTCCTAAGGTGAATAAACTAACATCATATCCTAATTAACATATATATTTAACCAAAGTAAACTAGGTCACTAATTTCATAAGCTAAAAAATCTTCAAAACCTAAAAGACTATGTTTAAAAATAAATCAATTCCGTTAAATCATAGCCATTGACACATTCTCATAATTCAAAAAATATAAACCTAAAAAAATTAGCATACAAAATGCAAAATTCACACTCAAATAAAAACAAACATACACACAACTGTCCCCAAACTTGGACAACACATTTTTCTCAATGTGAAAAGAGCAAATAAACAATACATAAGGTGGGAATAAACATAAAATAACACGAATCATATGACAAAATTTAAAAGAGAAAGGGTTAGAACACAAAACCATCATAGTGAAGGAGGTGGTATTGGAGGGGGAATCTCCACTCCTTAGGTAGCAAAGCATTTCTTAATGATTTGAATGTCTCTGCATTGTCTCCGCTGCTCCTCTGTAATCTCCTTTAACCTCCTATTAGCCTTTTTCAGTTCATTTAGCACTTTCTCCTAACCCGCTTCTTCTGCTTCCTCTCCCAACTCCTTGCTGGTTGATTACTCTTCTTCTTGTTGTGGTGGTAAACTCGAACTTGCCTGTCCTGTCCTAGTTTTGAAATGAGATTTGGCACAGATATCCTGAAGTTCCGTGTTGTGGGACTTGAACATTTTAGCTCATTATAAGTGACAAGTGTTAATGAACTCAATATGATGGATAGTTAGTCCATTGCATTCAACACTAGTACTCAGCAACAACCGTAACCAAGTACATCGTTGCCATCATCATCACCCAGTTTGAAATCCTGCATCAAAGTGGGGTCTGAGGAGGTCTGATAGTATGCAACATTATCCCTACATAGTAGAAAGACTATTTTCGGTAGACCCACATGCAAATGTGATAATGAAAAAGTGATGCAGGTTAAAAAGTGTAAAAAAGGAAAACTAGATATGTTAAAAAGATGTGGTAAAAGAGATGAAAACAAATACGTTATGACATGAAAATAAATCAGGATATAAATAAATAAATAAAGAAAAATATGAAAGGAAATAGAAACAAAGGATATACCTGATATGGAGCCCAGCTCTGTTAAATACCTGATAGGCTATAACAGAACGGCTCTACTCATCTCTATTTAGGCTAGGAGTTCTTGCGCTGTAACCTTATGTGTATGACAATCCTACAATGTACGGTATCCTTGTTGGACCTTTCCTGTACACCTGTGCTGAAAAGACAAACAGTATGACAGAACGACTGATCTATGACTCGTAAACTAGAAAAGACATATCAGACTTCCTACACGGTGAATACGGTGTACGAGCGTTATAGTAAACAACTTGTAATACACTTACTAGACTGTCTTGGTGTACTTTAAAGGTTTCCCTTACCCTTATCCTATCCCACCAAAATTTTCTATTTCTGACCACTTCCACAGTAAGGGGCAACTCTGTCATATCTTTCTTAACCGCTTCCCTCCAGGTCTTGTATGGCCTGCCTTTTCTCCTCTTATAGCCATTAATGATTATTTGTTCACATCGTCTTACTGGAGCATCAGAGTGGCTTCTGCTCACATGCCCAAACCACCTAAGCCTGGTCTCTCTCATCTTGTCAGCAATACTGGGCATTTGTAGTCTATCTCTCACCATACGATTTTGGACCTTATCTCGCCTGGTAATGTCACACATCCACCAAAGTATACACATCTCTGCTACCAACAACTGTCTTGTATGCCGACTTTTAGCGGGCCAACATTCTACCCATATAGCATGGTTGGCCGAATCATCGTTCTATAAAACTTCTCTTTGAACTTGAAAGGAATCTTTTTATCACACCTATGATGCACTTTGCCATTTACCCCACCCAGATCTTATATGATTGACTATATCGTCATCAATATTACTATTTCTTTGGATGATGGACCCGAGATATTTAAAACTTTGTTTTGTGGTATGATGTTAGTTCCAATTGTTACCACCGCCTTATGGACTCTCTAGCTTCCCGAAAAATTGCATTCTAAATACTCCGTCTTAGACCTAGTCATTCTAAAACCTTTTAACTTTAACGTCTCTCTCCAACATTCTAACTTGAAATCAACCCCCGCCCTGGTCTCATCTACCAAGATAATATTGTTAGCAAATAACATACACTAAGGTACCTCTCCTTAAATATGATTGGTAAGCTCATCTATCACTAATGCGAACAGAAAAGGGCTTAAAGCAGAGCCTTGGTGTAGGCCAATACTAATAGTAAACGCTTTCGTGTCACCCCCCATCATCCTTACGCTAGTCAATGCTCCTTCATACATATCTCTAATAATGCGTATATAGGTCATATGGATTCCTTTTGCCTCCAAGCACCTCCATAAGATTTCCCTAGGAACCCTATCATACGCCTTCTCCAAATCGATAAAAATCATATGAAAATCTCGTTTTCGTTCCCTGTAGCATTCCATAAGCCTACGAAGAAGATGTATTGCTTCTATCGTGGACCTATCAAGTATAAATCTAAATTCGTTGGCTAATATAGAAGCCACTCTCCGGACTCTCTTCTCAGTTACATTCTCCCATAGCTTCATGGTATGACTTAGTAATTTGATGCCTCTATAGTTGTGACAATATTAGATGTCCCCTTTGGCCTTATATACAGGGATCAACCTACTCAATCTCTATTCATCTGGCATTTTAGCTGAGTCTAGGATCACATTAAAAAGGTGAACTAACCACTCAATACCCATAATTCCATTTCGCTTCCATACCTCTATAGGGATCTCATCTGGTCCAACTGCCCTTCTGCTCCCCATCTCTCTCAATACCTTTGTAATTTCTCCCCTTGTGACCCTTCCGCATTGGGACCAGTTAGGAAAAAGGTCCGATACTATGAGTTCTCCTAACTCTCTGTTGACCAAGATGCCTTAGTTATACAAGCCATAAAAGTATCTCTGCCACTAACTCTTGATGGGTTGTGTCTCCGTGATTACCTGACCTGCTTCATCACGTATACAGTAGACTTGGTTGAAATCTCTCATCACACATGCCCTATCTCGCGCCAACTTGAAAATTCATGCTCCCTTAAATGTATCCAAATCCTTATACATAGTCTCATATGCTTCTCCTTTCACCACTGAAATTGTCTTCTTTGCCTTCTGCTTTGCTAGTCTCTACCTTACTCTATTAGTTACTCGCTCTGCATCTGTTGTACTTGCTATTAGATCTTTGTGTGCTTTCTTTTTCATCTTTACCGTCCCCTAAACCTCTTCCAACCACCACTAGGATTCCATCTGCCTGTCCCTCTACCCTTTAGAGACTCCTAAGAGTTTTGTAGCAGTTTCTCTCACTATGGGAGCTACTCCCCCCCACATCCGATTTGCATCCCCTCTCATGGCCCATGCAACTCTATACCGGATTTGATTCCTAAAACGTTCCACTATGTCCCCTTTTAGATTCCACCATCTAATTTTACAACATCACTTAGTAAATTGATGTGTCCTCTATCACTTAATTCCTAGATCTAAAATCAACAATTTATACGGGGTTAATAAACATGCAGCAGGAAGCACTTTGCAATCCTTGCACCATGCTCTAACTCTCTTCCTGGCAAGGAAATAATCAATCTACATCTTGGTCGTGATACTTTTAAGCATCACCAACTGTGCCTCACTTTTCTTAAAAAAGGAATTGGCTATTACCAGCTCAAACGCTACGGCCATGTCTAGTAAGACATTTTTACTTTCATTTCTAGTGTTGTATCCAAAACCTCCATGAGTTCCTATATAACCATCTGAGACAACCCCTATTTGCCCATTAAAATCACCTCCTAAGATAACTTGCTCAGAGTTAGGGATTTTTTGGAGCACTCCACCTAGTGCTGCACAGAATACACATTTTTGTTGTTCGTCTAACCTAGCTTGCGGAGCGTAAGTATATACTACATTGAGAACATCCTTGCTAAGAACAATTTTTGCACCATAATCCTATCATTTACCCTTGTGATCCCTACCACTTGGTTTATAAGTTCTTGGCCACTAGGATACCTACCCCATTCTACTTCCGCGTATTCCCAGAGTACCAAAGTTTGAACCTCCCTATCTCTTTTGCTTTAGCTCCCGACCACTTAGTCTCCTGAATGCAGGCTATTTGTATCATGTACTTGTCTAAAATTTCTACTAATTCTAGAGACTTTCCCGTGAGGGTCCCAATGTTCCAAGAGTCTATTCGCAATATGTCGTCCCCTTTTTTATTCTTGCATGTTGCATGCACCAAACCACTAGCACGGATCCCATCTGTGTAATTAGAAGCCATTCCTCCTAGTTCGTGGCCCTCACACCCTCTCGATGTTACTAACCTAACACTTCCTTGTGATATATATATAGATAGATAAATATGTATATATAGATAGATAAATAGATAGATAGATAGATAGATAGATAGATAGATAGATAGATAGATAGATAGATAGATAGATAGATAGATAGATAGA
>JANZXR010000003.1:25947784-25972442 GCA_027575705.1 Erythroxylum echinodendron
TGGAAACCACTTTCGCACCCCCCCTCCCCCCCAATATCATTGCAAATTTGATTGTAATATATATTTTTAATTAATCAATTCAGCAAAAGAATTAATTGTATGAAAAGGTATTGAATTGGAATTGATTTATTAATTTTGTAGCAAAATTCTGAACAATTTGCAATTCACATTTGGTTTTTGAAAACCCAAACATTTCCCCCTTCATTTTTGCCATAGCTTCTACTCTCTCTTCGATGTGTCAACCATTCTTCTCGCTCCACTTTGTGTCTTCGTCTAGTGAGTTGTGTTCTGCAAATTTTTTTTGCCACTGAACCATAAAATATGTTATACGGGTTTTTCTTATATTTTTAGTTTGTTATTGAATTGTTTGCATTAGTTAGTGATGATAATGGTTGAATGGTGCAGAAGTTGTATTATTGTTGATTAATAAAGGGAAAACAGAAGGATTTGATTGTGTTCTTGAGTTCAATTGTGGCTGCCCATAACATGTTTGACAAAATTCCTCAATGGTTTATTTTGGAATTATTCTATTGTTCTTTACATATGAATGTTTTTGTGTTAAAAATTACAAATTTGTATTGTTATAGCTGTTCATTTTTAGAGAATAATGATTCCTTTTACTTGAATTCATGCTTGAAGATGATAATACAAGTATGTAGGCCATATTAGACTTAGTTAGAAAAATCAAGAATCATACCACTAAAATCATGGAACATATTTCTCTTAGTCAAAGACATTTAGTCAAGCACATTTAGATATCTTTAAAGATGCTTAATTTTTATAAGTTAAATGAATATAGTAATACATCCTCAAAGAGAGAAGTTTCTATCTAATCAAACCATAAGAAATCTATTCTTAGACTTCTAAGAAGTTATTAAAGCATAAAGCATGAATGAGGAACCTAATTTATGACAAAATTAAATATAATCCCTCCATCTATTTTTAGTTTAATCAATGCCATCTCCTAGTATCATTAATCAACCAGTTTTTATAAAGTACCCTCTTTTTAATTTCTTTCTAATTAGTTATATCAAAAGTGATTGATGTTTAAAGAAATAATGCTTAGATATGAACTCCTACAAATTCAAGATCCCTAGCCAATATTGAAGCCAACATAAAATCCTCTTCACTTTTTTAAATAATTTAATAACATTATAGGTTAAGATTCATTCAATTCAAAAAGGTCTTTACTGAGTTGGAACAAGCTGACCTTTAAAATTATCTTTATATTCTAAATGACTATTCTCTATAAGTTAAAGATTATGTATTGATTTTGCTTTATACCCTTTAAAAGTTGAGCATTTTACAATATAAATGATTCATTCTCTATAATTGTTGTATTATATTAAATACGAATTTGTTTTTTACATAGGCTATAATCTGTGTTTTAGAGCGTCAATAACTCACCAACCTTTTTGTTCTTCTTTGTACTCTACTGAAATCTGTCCTTCCAAGTAAGTCGTCCAACTATATCCACATATGTTTTGATTTAATAGTACGCTATTTTTCCTAGGTTTTGTTTGATTACAATTAAGAACTAAGTTTTGTGTTATGGTTTGCAACTTGATTAGAAACAAAAGATGGTCTAAAGGCTGGAAATTAGTGATGTAGCTCTAATGAGGCTTATCAGTAAAAAATTTCACGAGCCTAAAAATGACAACAAGAAGTCCCTTTCTCGATTTACAGGTGTAAACAACGTAACATACCTTAGTGTTTCTTTGCTTTCGATCTATGCGAACGAACTTGAATGAGGAACCAACTTTAATTAGTTTATCATTTGTTTGATAGAATTATTCAAATAGTTTGTCTCTTACTTTAAAACTTGAACGATCCATCTTTCCATCAATTCAATATGCTTGTTAATTAATATTCCATATGTATCATAGGCATTTATGAATTGTTTTATCATAGTTATGTAATTGATGATTTCCATCACTTTCTTATTGAACCAAAGTCTTAGGCTTATCACTACAAGTTACGTTAAAGAGACCACATTTAGTTCTTGACTAGATTTCATTAGTAATAAGATAATATTCATAATAAACCATATTGTGTCTTTAAATACACACCAAATGATGAAATAAAGTCAAAACACGACTTTATGAACAAACTTGAAAAAAACCATAATTTTAGATAGAATTATTGTCACGTTAAATTGATATGAATTTAGTGGATAATAACTTCAACCTTAGGATAGTATATAGGTTGGAAACTGGTGATGCAGGTCCGATGATGATTATCGGTGAAAAATTCCATAAACCTAGCGGCGACAGCAAGAAGTCCCTTTCTCGATTCACAGGTGTAAATAACGTCACGTACCTTAATTAATAGTAACTTTGATTGTAACATAATATTGAATGAGAAATGCTTTTAATAATTCAGTTATCTTCTTTTATTGTATAGCTACATAGATAAGAGTTGGATGTCTCATCAAAAATAGTCCATTAAATACATAGAAGGAGTTAAGAGTTTTATGTAATTTGTACAACATCAAATAGGTGATGAATGTCATATTTGATGTGCTTGCATCGATTGCGTAAATGTCAACTTTCAAAGTCAAGATATGGTATATAATCACTTGCTAATACGAGGCATATATACATAAGGAAGCAAGTTGTAGTAGAAGTGGCAGTACAAGTTATGATGATAGTAACAATAATGATGTAGATGATTATGATGTTAATGATGATGACGATTATGGGTATTATATGGAGACTATGAATAAAACAGGTATGCCTAACATAATTGGTAGTATTACAAAAGATAATTTTAGGAAGTTATTGAAAGTTGCTCAAGAAGAATTATATCTGAGGTGCTCAAATTTTTCACAACTATCTTTTGATGTCAAGTTACTACCTTTGATGGTCTATAATAAATGGAGTAACGAGTCTTTTGACATGTTAATTGACTTACTGAACGATGCATTACCCGTAAGACACAAATTGTCCAAATCTTACTATGATGTAAAGAAATTGTTAAGGTACCTTAGATTGGGATATATTTCAATTCATGCTTGTAAGTATGATTGTGTTCTTTTTTGGAAGGAAAGTAAAGATCTTGAAGGGTGTCCAATTTGTGGTACATCAAGGTGGCAAATGGATTATAGGAGAGGGAAGAAGATAGCGAATAAAATCACGCAATACTTTCCTATTAAACCATAATTACAAAGAATTTTTATGTTAACAAAAACAACTGTAGATATAGGGTGGCATAGACAAATGCACTGATGATAACATTATGCGTCATCTAGCAAACTCAATGGCATAGAAAGAATTTGATAGAAAGTTTCCATGGTTTGCACAAGATTGTCTTAATGTTTGAATTGGATTGGCCTCATATATATTTAATCATTTTGGTAATATGAGTACTTCATACAGCATGTAACCGATAATTCTAGTGTCATACAATTTGCCTCCATATAAGTGTATAAAGTAGCCTTTTATGTGGATGTCTTTACTTATTCCAGGGCCTGTTGCTCCTGGTAAGGATATCGATGTATACATGCAATCATTAATTGATGACTTAAACAATCTATGGGAATTTAGATTACAAACTTTTATGTTGTTCAAGGTCAAACATTTGTAATGCATACTGCTATTTTGTAGACTATAAATGATTTCTCAACTTATAAGAATTTGTCTAAGTAGAGCACTAAAGGGTATATGGCTTGTCATGTGTGTTACCATCAAACTTATTCAATGAAGCTACGAAGTAAAATATGTTATACCAGTCATCATCGTTATTTAGAACAAGAGTGTAGATGGCAAAAAAGTAAATTGTTTTAATGGCAAAGTAGAATTGGGTGAAGCTCTGTTGCATTTGAAAAGAAGAGATGATGGGTCATACATTATTCCCCCTGCTTGTTACAACATGTCAAAAAGGGAGAAGCAATCTTTCTGTCAGTTTCTTCAATCAATGAAGTTTCCTAATAGGTATACATCAAATATAGGCCATTTTATAAATGTTAAAGAGGGAAAAGTATCAAGGTTGAAAAGCCATGATTTTCATGTACTTTTACAACGATTACTTCCTGTTAGAATACGTGGGTGTTTGTCAAAGTATATGTCAGTAACTTTGGGTCAATTGGGAAAGTTTTTTAAGCAATTATGTTGTAAGGCACTTAGAATTAATGAGCTTGACAAAATGGAAAAAGACATAGCTTTCATTCTATGTAAGCTTGAATTAGTATTCCCCCCATCTTTTTTTGATGTTATTGTTCATTTGCCAATTCACTTACCTTATGAAGCAAAACTCTATGGATTGATTCAATTTCAATGTATGTTCCCGATTGAAAGGTAATTCGTATTAACTTTTACTTTTTAAAAAAGTTATTTGTGAGCAACAACTCCTAATATTTTATATTTTCTTCAGGTTTTTATATTGTCTTAAAACGTTATGTATGTAATAGAGCTCAACCTGAAGGGTCTATTGCAGAGGCTTATATAACAAATGAACACTTAACATTGTGGAGATAAGATTTAACAGACCAGAACATAACTTTGATTTTTATGAGGATGGTGGGTTGTCAATTTTCTTCCAAAAAGTTAGGCCACTTCATATGGGTAAATATATGGAGTTAACTAAAAATGAATTCCAAATCGCCCATTGGTATATTTTGAACAATTGCGAGAAGTCGATATATATATGAAGAATATATATTCCTTTTTATTCAAACAATCATATTAGAATTTTGTTCATTGAATCTCTTTTCCTTACTGTCATTTACTTTTTTAAATAAAGAGCATAAAGAGTCCATTCGCAGCAAAGGGATTATTAATGTTGAACAAAAACATAAGTTGAAGTTTGTATCATGGTTTAGAAAACGAGTAAGTTACATATTGATTACATATTATGATCATATGACAATTTATATGTCATAATAACTTCTAATTCTATTTTGTCATACAGATGATATGGTTGCATAACCGTAACGTGCAAAAATATACAAGTTCCATTGTTAATAGGGTGAGATTTCACATACAAGATCGAGATAATTGACTTAGAAGCCAAAATTATGTGGTTGTTCTTAAGGGATGTCATGACGACAAATTTATCGACTTCTATGATGTCATCTTTGAAATAATAGAGTTACACTACATCAAAGATAAGGAAGTTGTTCTATTTAAGCGCAAATGGTTTAATCTTACTGACATGAAAGTGAACAGAAATATTACTAGCCTCAATGTGAGTAAGACATGGTATGATAATAATCCTTTTGTCTTTGCAAGTCAAGTGAAGCAAGTTTTCTACCTCAGCGATACTGTATTAGGTAGCAATTGGAAGGTTGTTCAAAAGTTTCAACACTGAAATATCTTTGATTTTTGTGAAACAAATAATGGTCAATTCAATAACGATGCAGATGAAGTTTATAAAGAGATTGAATTGGAGTTCAATAATAAAGCCATTCGAATAAAAGATGCAGATATATCATCATTCTAAAAGAGATATGTTGATCCTAACATAGTACAATTGAATGAAGTCCAAGCCAATTTTTTCAATCAAGCGGACGAAGACTATAATCAGGATGAATTAAATGACAATAATGATACTTTGGCCTAATATATTAGTAATGAAGAATCCAAACATAATGTAATTAATGATGATGATTTTCAAAATCTTGAATATAATGATTAAATGTAAATAAATTGTTTATATTTTTTAAAATGTTATGTTCATATTTGAGTTATATTGTTGATGTTTTACTTATGTTTATTTAGGATGAATCAATGTGTATTGTTGATTTTTAATTATATTTATGCAAAATGTTGATGTTTGATTTATGTTTATGCTAAATGTTTAGTTTTGACTTATGTTTGACGTATACTTATGTGGAATGTTGATGTTTGAGTAAAGATTCTGGGTTATTTTGATATTTCATTTACAGATATTCAATATAATGGGACTTGGTAGAAACAAAGGAAAAATGGTGGCAACTACTGAAGATGTTCCTCTCCTACAACAACAAAACCAATCTAACCCTATCGATGAAGGCAGTCAGTAACAACTTATATCTACCCTACTATTATTGAGGGGTCTTTAGGTCTGTTATTATTAACCACCAATATTTATAGTCATGGTCAAATATATATTTACAAGTTTAATGTATTTTTCTTATCATTATTCTTTTGTTTTCAGGTTCCAATACCGACATAAGAAAATAAAGGTAGAGGTATCACTAAAGGATCTGAGTTGCAACGCATAAATGTTGTAATGAACAGCAAGTTGTCTGTGCATATTGACCCTACGCAACATTGTCCTATTGATACGATCCAATCAGCAAAATTATCCAGTGAGTTGGGAGTCGTTGTCAGGAATAAATTACCATGTCTTTAGCATACCGGCACTTGAAGGAAGATAACTAGCTATAAAATGCTTTGGACAAAGTTTTGGTAATTTTTAATTCATTTTATTATATGCATTACGCTTTTACTTATTTAAAGAGTAAGTTAAATTATACGTATTGTTCACAGATGAAGCTCAATATCTTTGATATCGAGAATCCTGAAGTTTCGAGAAAGAAAATTAGAGTGCAATGTGTGATTATTGGGCCTCTACAAAGGTTAAAGTTCGTCTTCTTTCTCTTCATATTTCTTTCCATTAATTTTGTTTTTGCATTTAGTGACTATTTCTTCTCTTTATTTAGGAAAAGTATAAGAAGGCCAAGGTTAACAGAGCAAAAATGAAAACTACTCACAACATCAGCTCCAAATCATTTGTTTTCATACGACAAGAATTTATATTTGTAATGTTTAGAAGTTATTATATTAGTTAATACAATATAATCTACTATGTTCCAATTCTTTTTAATTCATATAATAGAACCAGACTCAACTCTATGAACAATCACACTCTACAAGCTAATACATTACAAGGAAGGTGAAGATTGGACGTCTGAAGAAGCGCACAATAATTATATAAGTATAAAAATTTTAATTTAAAAGTTTATTTATTTATGTAATACTAAGTCATAATATTTGAATCACATCTCGATTTTGTGTTTTAAAGTGTAGGGCAAGATGCAGGCGTTGTTGCAGAGATTATTGTCAGACAGAAATGTGCCCGATATGGATAACATTTACAACAATGTCCTTCGTACAAAATCAGGATATATCAAAGGTCTTGGGCATTGCCCTAAGCCAATTGGTTCATCATCGTCACGACCAGCATATGTAACGACGCTTTAAGAAAAGAACCGATCGCTTAAGACTTAGTTACAATATAATGAAGAAAAGTTAGATCGTACTCAAAAAAATTACAATGTAATGAACAAAAATTAGACCGTACCGAAAGAGAGTTGACCAAGCTAAACAAGATGCTCAAATAAATATTTAGGTCACAATATGTCAGTAGTAGTGACGATGAGGAGTCTTAGTTTGTCGATAAATTTTTTTCTTAAGTTTTGTAATTAACATTTAATTACATGTTTTTTTATAAAATACATTTCATTTTTAATTATGAAATATTTTATTGTATTTTAATTCATAATTCAAACTATGTTAACAACAATAACATGAACTAAAAATGTTGTTAATAATTATAATTAAATATTAAATTGGTAATAGGGAAATTAAATTAAAAATAAATATTCTTTATTAAAAATTTTAAGCTGCAAATATAAAATCATCACTAAACCTTTTTACTTACACTTTCCATAACATTTCTAATAACATTTAGCTACGCTTTAATTTTCGTAGCTAAACATATTCTACTACGAAATAAATCTTCAGTAAACATTATTATCTACACCTATGTTAACAAAGCTAATTACCTTTACCTACCAAAATTAAAAGTAATAATAAGTGATTTGTGACTATTTCTCTTCTCGTTGCCTATTCTTATTAGTGACGAAGTAATGATCTTAGCAAAATCTTTGGAGCAATGATTACTTTAAAATATCGCAGATAATTTTTTACTATTAGATTTTTGTAACCATTTGTTTGATTTTTTTTTTCGGCTTTGAATACTTTTTACGACAATTTTGTTTCTTTTAGCGACATTATATTTTGTCATCAATACCTTTCTCTATTGTAGCGTAAGCGAAGTTGCATAACACACTTAACAAAATACTCAAACTTTGTTGCATTAGTGGAAACAGTTTACTGACTGGTTGAGGGATTTTCTTATAAAAATTCCATGCCATTGATTTCAAAGGACGTGAGTTCAATTTTAGTACTGGCTTAGTATCGACTTACAATTGCCAATTGGAAGTCCAGAAATTTGGCTGATCCTCTCCTCGCAGATCCGGTGAAAATGACTTGTAATTAGGATGAACTCCTTTAAGTAAATCCATAAATGATGGCAACCTTACCAAACACTAAATAGGTGTTACGGTGACGGTTTTGGGAAAGGTTCGGTAGGTATGAAATGAAAAAAAGAGTGGATGGTTATATATTATTATTACACAGTATTATAATATTCAACTTTTAGATGATACTTCGTATCTCTAAAGTATGAGAGGAATGTCAATCATTCCTAAGTTATACTCCCTTCTTCTTCTTTTTATCTTTTTATATTTAAATATAATTAATTAATTAAAATAATATTACAATACAATTAATTAATTGTTTATTAATTAATTATAATATAAGTAATTAATTATATTTTCTTTTTGTAGCAATTAAACATAACTAATTAAAATATATTAAAATTTGATGTAATTTTATTACTCAATATTTTTAATAAATCAACTATCAATAATTCTAGTAATAATTTCTTCTTATATCCATTCACATACTTCATTATATTCATTCTCATTCCTATTATCATTATTTAATTTGAACCAAGCACTCCCTAAGAAATGAATAGTTATGAGTTTAATTTGAAATACACATAGACATAACTTGATCATTATCCATTTAATCTTATATTTGAACAAGTGGGTTATCCAAAAATATTCAAAACGCTACTTAAAGATTCCATGTCTTCCTTTTTGGCAAAATGATATTCAATAGGGTTACTTGCATCTGGAGCAAGGCTCTCAGAAGAATCTTTGTGCTCTTAGTACCAACAATGCAGAAATTGAACCAATCCAATTGGAGATTACCGACATAATCACGAACTCAAAAGTGGCGGCGTACAGCTATATGTACCACTACTGCCTCCAAACTAAAGCATTGTTTCGAACTACTATTATTAGAGCACAGTTACCTTGTTGGCTATAAATAGATGACAATGTGCTGGTACTTGATCCAAAAAAATTTCCCCAATAGTGCTACAAATCGTAAATATCACTTGAAATCAAATGTCAACATCCACACAGATAAGAAGATTCCATTCCAAAAATGTTGCCTAACTTATAAAGAACACAATTATGAAGATCCCATTGGTGCCCATAAACATATAAAGATTATAACAAGAAGCTGAGATAACTCATTTCTTCTTTCCACCCTTGGCTGCATCTCCAGCCTTTGTCTGCACATAGGAAGTTATAACGTTAATAATAATCTTACAACAACGTGTGAAAACAAGCCAAGGAACTGGGACGAAAGAAGACAGCTTAGCTTACCTTCTTTACTCCACGAATCTTCTTTGCTCTGTTCTTTCTCTCCTTCATTTGCTTCCTTGACTTCTCTACCTTAGTATCAAGTCCATTCTGCCAAGAAGAAGAAAATAGTATGCGTGATGCATAACAGTCAACATATTTATCGCAATATTCTATGCCACAGCAATAATAAGGAGCACAATTTTACAACCACAAGAATTAGCACCCTATTAATTGGGAAGTTGCATTCAACCAAAGTAAATATTTCCTGCTTAGCAACTGGAAATTCAAGATTAAGTTGGATAAATTTTCTTCATAAAATTCAAAGAAGATATATCTCAATTACCAAATGTAAGACTGGTTTTATAAGCTCTGATTCTAAACAAACTTACCCTGATGAGCCTGTACTTGGGTTCGTACTTCTTTGCATTTTCCACTGTATCATAAATCAAGCCAAAACCAGTGGATTTGCCACCCCCAAAATGAGTCCTGAACTTAAAAACGAAGATTGTATTGGAGTCCTTCACCTCATATAAACTTGCCAACTTCTCCTTCAATTCGGCCTAAGAACAAGAAATACAGAATAATTACAGAGTTGCTGGGTAATTTAACTACTCAACAGATCTCAAAGTACTATACAAGGCTGAACTAAAGGGCTGCAATCTGTCCCTTTTGAACACTAGCAGAAAAGTAGAACTCCAAAGTTTCATCAAACAACTATCATTCAGGCATCTTACAAAAGAAAGCAAAACAGAAATATAGGCAGGGAAGATAGCAAATAAACAAAATGCTCAAAATGATTTATGTGGAATCAAATCTTACCTTGGAGACATTGGCCCTTCCTGGGTGAAGAACATCAATGACCTGGATACACAAGCAGCAAAAGAGAATTAACTCAATTCACTTCATGCTCTGCACATCTTCCCCAAAGAATGAATAAGAAAACAGCTCAAATTACAAAACCAAAGCGGTCATTTCTATAAGCGCCTCTTACATTACACAACTGGCAAACTGAAAACAAGAAGCATGGCTCATGAAGGCAAATAATAAAAGGGAATAGCTCGAGTCAGTTCCATGCCAGTTTCAGGCATTATGAACCTAACTTGGAAAACAAAAGTGGCTTTTTCCCTTTCTTTTCCTTACAATAGTTTTACTCTTTAGTGAAGACTCCCTACTAGAGAAACCCAAGGAGTTACTCTATTGATACTCCAAACTGCACTCCCTATTCATTAACCAAGTACCATCTCGTACCTCTTCTTTAAAGACCACATAAACCAGGATAGAGACCATCTTTAGTGCACTTGCTCATACATTGAAAAATTAAAGCAAAATATAACTAATAAAACCACTAGTAAAAACCAATAAAAGTTACTTTGCCCTTTCCAACTAACTGCTTCATTGCATATCAGCGAGTAATCAGAAACCTGACAATCAAATCCCAATACAACCCAACAACGACCCCTCAAAAGCCATAAAATACAACAGAAGCTACATACATTATGCAAACCAAATCAGAAAGCACTCCCTCTTCCAAGATTATATCTCGGCTTAGGATCTACAACAAAACACACTTATAACGCAAACTAGACAAACCCCAATTGGGTCTAGAAACCATGACGGACATTAAATAAAACTGGTGTAGAGAATCAAAACCAAATAAAGATATAGCTTACAAATTGCTTCCTTGAAAGAAGGCGATTAGTCATGAACTTCCTAGTACGAATCGTCACAGCCTTGTCCGCCATGGCTACAGCTCCAGATGATTCAGATAAAACTCCAACCGGGCTTCCTAGGGGGCTGTCAAAAGAGATACCACGGGACGACAGGGTGCGAAATAAGGTAAAACCGTAGATTTTATAGTAATCCATTAGGGTTTCTTCTTCTATAGACCAGCTGCCTGTCTTGGGCTTACTTGGATTTTAGTTGGGCTAGCTTCACTTGTGTTTAGACCCAGAGCTACTTGTGCTTATTCATTATTGTGTTTTTCATTTATATATAATGTCATTTTTATACTCTTGAAATTATTTTAATTATAATATTTAAAAGTGCAAAGTGTATTTTATGCTATAAAATATTTCTTAAATTTTTACTTAGACTTGAACTCATATTATATTTAAACTTAACTATTTATGTTCATATATACTTTCTATATAATAAAGAATTGTATTTTTCCTTTCAAAATAAATAAATTGGAATAATTTAAAATACCAAAAATTTATTAATAAAAAGACTCCAAAAGGAAATACACGTATAGTTCCAATTAAAAAAAGCTCACAATACATTTGGAGCAAGTTTTATACAATCAAGATTTGAATGTAGGATAATATGAGATGTCCTATTGAAATATGAGATGTCCTATTGAAATATCAGTTATCTATACCCAAGTTACAAGTTCTAAAAATGATTTAATGCACATCTTTCAAAGTTGCCCATGCATCAATCTAAGTTACAACTATAATTGTGTTGAATGACTCTTTAGAGTGGGGAGAAAGAAAGCAAGATCATCTCCAATTGATTAGTATGAATCGTATATCTCATTGTACAGATAAGTTGTTCTTGTAAATGAGGTGAATATTATGAGTAATGAGTTGCTTCCTAATTAGTTATATCAGTTCATAAACGATATGACGATTTTTCCTTGAAGATTTTTCTAATTTCTTTTCCTTTATATGCCACACATCACAGTCCCAAATGTAATTTTATGGATTATAAAATCACCTTTGCTTAGACTTCTTTTTATATTGATCTAATCAACAAGTTCTACCAATCCAGTTAAAGAGGAGTGAGGTAACATTATTCTTTGATATTTTTCTAGATAGTTGAGGAGTATTGACACTAGAAAAATAGGTGATTGATTAATTCAATCTCTTGTTTATAAAGGGGTAAAATATTTGGATAGGTTAGAGATACCTTTAGCTTATCCATGATATTTAATCCCAACTTGATGATAAACCAAATGATAAATGATTCTTAAAAAAGAGCTTGTTTGAACCATACAACTTTGGGGCTCTAGCTCTAATACTAAGAGAGTAATTTAGGATATACTCCATTATGCTTGACTTCATCCTTTCGCCAATCCCCTAGTAATTATATATTAGTCTCTTTAGCTGTGGCATTTTTTGGAAATACATCTCTTAAGTTTATTAACTCATTTATGTTATACAAAGGTCTTGAAATACTCTGATTATTATACTAAAAGTTGGTAGTTTTTCCATCACCAAGTTTGTAATCTCACTTGCTCCCTACTCTTTAGTGTATAAGGCATAGTCCAAGAAGTGTTAGATTTAGAATTAACATTCCAAAAATTTTTCTTCTTTAGATAATATGTATAAAACTACTTCACCCATAAAGATTTTTTATTAGTTAGAATTATCTGTATCCTCTTGATCATCAGAACCTTGTTAGTGGTTTTGATAGGAATGATGTTCAACCCCTTTTATCCTTAGGCAAGCAAACATTTTGCTATTTAACTTTTTTTGTTGATCACTTTGAGAGATCTTTAGACTATAAGAAGTATCTCAACTTATTTTCCAATGTTTTCATCAAATTCTTGGCAAAGACTAGATAAGAGGACTAATATACATGTAAGCCATTAATGACGGAGTTAATAAACTAAACTCTAATGTAAATACAAGACATTTGTTATACCAATTGTTGATTCTTTTTTTATATCCTTTCAATGAAGGGGAGTAGTCACTATAGGTTGGTTTTTGAGAGTTGATAAGAATACCCAAATAAGTGAAAAAAGACTTCATAGTTTTGAGACCTGTTAGGCTCAAGAGCGAAGTAGAGAGGTAAGCAGCATTAGCTGATATGAAGACAAGAATTGTCACTTTATTGATTGAAATACATGATAGTACCTTAAAGGTAAAGTGCTATTATAAAGGTACTCTTTAAGTTAGGGTTAGCTCCAGATAGAATAAGCAAGTCATCAATAAAGGATAAGTTGAAAATTTTAATCTTTTTGCATTTATTATGGTATTTAAAGGACCTCTTTGTCTAATGACATGACCAATCAATCTTGTTAGGACTTTTGTACATAATATGAATAGATAAAAAGAGATTTGATCACCTTGCTTCAACCCTTTAGCACTTAGTTGGCTCCCTATTCATCAAGACATTATAAGGGACTACAATTATGCATTGCCCGATCAATTGATAAAAATTTAAGGAACCAAAGGCATTCAAAGAATCCAAGATGAAATTCCAATTAACTACCAAATACTTTGTGAAAATCATTCTTGATTGCATAAATTTTTTTCAAGTGCTTTTCATTATAGTTCTTTAAAAGCTCATATGTTAGCAATATATTGTCCCCTATTTGCCTCCGTTTGACAAAAGCTCTTTATGATAAATTGATGTGAGTTTTTTTACGACCTTAAGTCTTGAAACTAAGAGCTTTATGATGATTTTATATATAATGTTATAGCACGAAATAGGACTAAAATCCAATAGTAATTTAGGATTAGGGACCTTTGGGATCAGATTCATGAATGTCTTGTTAACTTCCTTCAACATCTTTCCATAAAAAATTCAAAGACAACATCAATGACTTTTTTTTTAGTGTTAGTCCATGTCTTCTAGAAGAAGAAAGCATTGACTATATCTACTCTAGGTGCTTTACTTGGTTTAAGTTCAAAGATTGCTTTTTCCTTATCATCAATATTAAAGGGTCCAATCAATTCGAGAGCTTCATCATCATACGAAAGATTAGAGAGCCTGCATATAAAAACAATAATTAGAGGAAGAATTACGTGTGTTAGTAATAATTATATGTTTCCTTCATTATTTCAACTCGAGAAAATGTCAAAGGCCTATTATCTTTTAGTAAGGACACAATTTTATTAATGTTCCTTTTAGAGAGAACAAAATTGTGGGGAAAATAAGTGTTTTTATCTCTCATCTCTAACTATTAAATTTTAGATCTTCATTTTAAGAATAAAACAGTTCACTTTTAGAGCTCTAGAGTAATTAAACAAGTTTGTTTTCTCTTTATTTATTTAGCTACATTATCAAGAGCTTGGTAAAGGTTATTTTAAACATGAAATAGTTTTTCTTTAGCAATAAAAATAAATTATTAGGTGTTGTTGAACCTCTTATAATTTAGTAACTTGAGTTCTTCCTTGATCATTTGTAATTTTCTTAAGCAAAAGAAGGATTTATAGTCCTAGAAGTTTGGTTGTAGCCCTCTAGTTACAACTTCATCAAAACCTTTAACCTAGACTAGATGTTAAAAAAAGGAAGTTTTCATCTTATAATCCAAAGATAGGTTGTGAACTTCAATTGGGGTATGGTGAGAGAATAAATGACTAATGGATAAGGCCTTACTACTTAAGAACTTGGTTAGCCAATGATCATTAACTAAAGCTTTGTACCTTATAAACTATCTACCTTCTTGATTGGTGCTATAAGTGAAGAAGCGTCCTTTTATTATGATAATAGTGACTTTTATATGATTTGCACAATTCTTGAGGTCCTCATTGTAATTTCTTAGGAAAATATGTCCTTAAGCTTATGATGGATGAAGGGTTTATTGAAGTCCACAATAATCAAACATAGAGAGTTCATATTGATCGAGTTGACAAAGCCCTCAAAATAATACCGATTCTTCAAACTTTTGTAGTAGTCATAGAACTAGGTCGAATCGCTAGAGTCCCAATTTGATGCTATCTCTACTTTCCATCTCCTAAAACAAAACAAACATTAATTTTCATATTTAAGCACCAAAATATATTTAAAACAAAGGAGATAATATCAAATAATATGTCAAGATAAGATCTTATTAAATTCTCCCACACCAGACTCAGCTTGAGCTCAAGCATACATCAATTCAATATATTAATCATCTTCACAACAACCTCTCATCTCCTTTCATGTCCTTCAAAAATATCCAAAAGCTAATTAACATTTAAAGGTTAAGATAAAATAACAATAGAGAGAATAAAACACTTATAGGACACATTATCAAAACATAGCATCTCATCAATTCCATCAAAATCAAATGAACAAGACTTGACACCCTCACAAAGATTTCACTCTATACACTTAAAGTATTTAGAGTTCATTTGACTTTCAAATCAAAACATAGCAAGTTATTTCCATAAGCTTGCTCAAGAATCATATCTCTACCACTAAACAAAATGAACGTAATGTATAAATCAAAGGGACTTAAATAAGGGTTGTAACGTGGCTTAGGTAAGGCATGACAAAAGGAACTTTTTAGCTAAGTAAATTTAAAGGAATCATACAAACTTATCTACATACGTTTCAACTTAAATTAAAATTCACTTGGTTCAAATGACATCTCTTTCAATCACTTTGTCTTTTTTTTTTCTTCTTTTCTTCTTTTTTCTTTTTTAAAACAAAAATATCAAAGAGGAGATTTTTTTTGTTTTTTCATTTTTTTATTTTTTACTTCTGCTCCATTCCATAAAAACAATGAAAATAATGCAACTTGAATCAGCTAATTAACTTTTCATAGAAATAGTCGAAATCCTATGCATATAAGCTCAATATAATACCTTTAATTTAGGGGATCAAAATTATTAAGGATATCAACAACAACAAGGGTAATTTTAGCTTGTAACAAGGTTATTACGCAAGAAGGAAAGGTTAAGGCCCAAATTGGTTTTCCTAGGGATAAAAATTCAGGTAGGCTTGTTTAGGTCAAAAATGGTTATCCTAAATGTCCTCATCATCTTTATACACAAATTCATCAAAAATGTGGTCTTAACACATATTCAAAAGCAAGTTTTAGCATAAACAAGCTATGTTTGATAACACATAACAAAAAGATAAATATAAGCACATATGTGATGAATGCTCTAGGCTCAAAGCTCACGTAGGTGTCAAAAATTGCATCAAGCCTTGCACACTTTTCATTCAACAAAATCAATGAGATACCTAAAAATTTTTAATGAACACAATAATCATGCATGTCTCTCTGATGCATTAGATCTTAAACTAAAAATGCATCCTAACTTAAGAATTATTTATGAATAACAATAAAAAAATTATGAAGCTATCATGAGGAATAATTAATATATGAATCAACATATCATAAGTCCAAGCAAAATCACAAAGTTCATCATAATATAAACATTTGCTCCCCCATACCTAAATCATATATTGTCCCTAATGTATGCATAAGATGCTCACAACTCAATAAAGATAATCAAAAAAATAAAGCACAAAATAGAGGACTCCCTTGAATTGTGAATATTTGAAAATTATCCACGCACGCTTCTTTTTAATATCGATTTCAGAACTTGTCGCAGATTGAGGGTGTGGATTAGCATTCATTGGCAATTTTCCATTTGTAGTAACCTTGGTATTAGCTTTAGAATGCCCCATAATACTAAACAAGATAAACAAAAACTACTTAAAAAAAGATAAAAAACAACGTAATAATAATTAAAATTAAACTAAAAAGAAAATAAAAGAATTTAATTAAAACTTTAAAAAAACGAGTGAGGAGGAGGGTTACTTGTGGTTGGAATTTTTCTTTTAATTTCCTGCAAAGACAAATGAGCATATTAGGTTTTTTAAAAGAAAAAATATTTAACTAAATAAAGAAAATAAATAATTAAATGAGGAAAAAATGTTCAAAACACTAAATCACATAAGACGAGATCTTGCCTTATGAGATTTGGTAATCTAGAATTTCAGAACACTAAATTATATAAGAGGAGAACTCATCTTATGAGATTTAGTAGTCTGGAATTTTAAAGTCTTCACTCGAGAACACTAAATTACATAAAACGAGGTATCACCTTATAAGCTTTAGTAGTCTGAAATTTTAAGACCTTTTTTCTTTAGACCCATAAATTTATTTTTCAAATGCAAGCTATATATAAATAAATCAAAATAAAATAAAATAAAATAAACATACTTTGAGTTGCCTTCCCAAAAGCGCAATTTTTTACCGCCGTTATGCTCAACGTGGCTTTTTCCTCTCCAACTTCTATGTAATTGCAGTTTTGTACTCCTCAAGTAGTGCTACTATCCCTTCCCTTTGCTCTTTAGTCAACGTTTTTGAAATGATTCTGGGTAATGACTTTTCATCACCTAAATAGATATACTTTAGGTGATTAGGTAAGACCTTTAATTCTATCTTCGGAGCCTGCAAAATAGAAGGTAAGATTTTCTTATGAATTCATCATTAAAAGTTTCTGAATCGATTAGCATCGCTGATAACGATTTTATAACTTCACAAGTTTCAAAATTTTGCTTGTTTACTTAAGCTTGAACTCATCTTCATCACTTTCTTCCTTAAACATGTCCAGCACAAATGAATCCACAATATCCATATGAAAAATAGATTGAAAATTACTCAAGTACTTTATTGCTTCAGAAACGTTGTACTTTAATATTTCTGCATCAAAAAGGGTACCTTCGTGCACATCGGTAATCGTCTTAGTTGTCTTCATAAATGGCGTACCCAATAAAATCAAAGCTGAATTTTCAACACTATCTCCATCCATTTTCAAGATGTAAAAATCCACTGGAAATACCAAACCATTAACTTGCTTGTTTACTTTCTATTTAGCCTTAAGTTCGAACTCATCTTCATCACTTTCTTCCTTAAACATATCCAGCACAAATGAATCTAAAATATCCATATGATAAACAGATTGAAAATCATTCAGGTACTTCATTACTTCAGAAATGTTGAGCTTTACTATTTCTCCATCAAAATCTACGAAAGAGTACCCTCGTGTACATCGATAATCGTCTTAACTGTCTTTATAAATGGTCTACCCAATAAAAAGAAGCTGAATTTTCAACACTATCTCCATCCATTTTTAAGATGTAAAAATCCACTGGAAATACTAAACCATTAACTTGGACTAAAACATCCTCAATAACTCCAATAGGATGCACATCCGAACAATCAGCTAGTTAGATTATCACATTAGTTTTTTGCAAAAAATTCAGATTTAAAGCTCGATAAATTGAGTATGGCATAACATTAATAGATGTACCTAAGTTTAGCATGGCACGCTCAATTTTCTTATTACCAATAACACACGAAAGTTTAAACATACCTGGATCTTTGTATTTTTCTAGTAATTTTCTATTTATCACAGATAATACATTCGTACCCAAAATTATTCTCTCCTTGTCCTTCAACTTCCTTTTATTTGTGCACAAATCCTTTAAGAATTTTGCATATTTCGAAACTTGCATGATGGCTTCCAGAAGTGATATATTGATTTCCACCTTTTTGAAAGTTTCTAAGATTTCTCTTTCATATTCATCATCTTTTGGTTTAGCCAACCTGTGAGGAAAAGGAGGTAAACATGAATTAATTGATATTGATATAGATAAATCAATTTTTTCCTTTGTTAATTCTTGAGTTGAAAGTTCTTCCTTCTTTTCTCCATCATCGTGCGTTTCTTCCTCCGTTGATAAAGAAGTTCCAGATTGAATTTCCTTATCACTTCTTAAAGTCATTACACTCACATTCTCCTTAGGATTCACCACCTTTTGGGAAGGTAATTTCCCTTATGCTTAGGCTTTCAATGTACTTATCAAGTTGGCTAATTCAGTGGTCTGATTTTCCAAGTTTTGAAGGTTTGTCCTTATTTCCTATTGAAATTGTTGAGTATTATTAACAAGTGCTTTAACAATTTCATCTAAAGACATACCTGAATTTGAAGGTTGAGGTTGAGCATATGTAGGAGCTTAAGGTTGTTTATTAAAATTGTGAGTTGATATCGTTGTTGGACTCCTTAATTTCTGTAACTTAATTTTGGATGATCCCTCCATCGTGGATTGTAATAATTAGAATAAGGGTCATACTTTCATTAAGGTTGACTAGGAAAGCCTCCTATTACATTAGCTTCTTGAAGTGTCTCTTATTGTAATGTAGGGCAGATATTTTTAGGATGTTTAGGGAATAAGCATATTCCACACACTCTTGCTGATTACAATTGACCTACAACCATTTAACAAACTAGAGTGGTTAAATCAGATATTTTATCCTCAAGGTGCGTGTTATTTACCTCATTCACACACTTGATAGCTCCATCCATCCTTGTCCCAAACTGTTGAGAATTTTCATCCATAACTGATATCAACTGTCTGGTTGCCTCAGGTGTTTTATTTACTGGAGCTCCTTCACTAGCTGCATCGAAAAGTATTAAATCAGAAGTTGAATGGGAATTTGATGATGTGGATAGCTAGCACATAGCTCTTTAAACCTTTCCCAATATTCATATAATGTTTCTCCTGTAATTTGTCTTATCCCACATATACGGAACTGAAAGATTGAAAAGTTCAGATCTAAGGAAAGAAGAAGAGGATAGATTCGAATTAACTAAAATTAAATCTAATACGCAGGGTTTCAAATTTAACTACTAGACCTCAAGAAGAGCTTGTCTTGAGGAACCTAGATAACAGGTAAAGAACAAACCAAGAAAGCTGTTTAGGATCAAAATCATGCCATAATCTGATTTCAGTTGATAAGTGATGTTTAATTCCTAAGTTGAAAACAACAAGAGGGATTTCCTCTCTCAATATGACCGACGGCTCACAAAAGATAATCTGATAAAAAATTCCCTTTTCCTAACCCTAAAGAGGATATTTATTACCTAGGTCAAATAATAAAAAACTTGGGCTAAATAATATATAGAAGCCCAAATAAATATAACTTAAAACAAGTCCAAAAATAGAATAATAAAAACACACGCCTAGGCCTGGTCCAACGCACCTCACCCCAAGTCTGATTATACGCACGCCTGTCCTCTTGGACTTAAGTGATGATGCGCAGCCCAATACAATGGTTTTCAAGTCCTAAGTGAGTCCAATCCAAGGATTTGAGATAAATGAATCAATTTGGGTTGTGATTCAGATAGCTCTCCTCTAATATCCTTGGTGCACTCCTTCCTCTCCACAAATTGGCCCACATGTGCATAGAGAGCCACCTTAAGTCTCTCGGTCCTAGCTCTGGACATAGGTCCAACTGGAATGACAAGCTCGCCCCATCACGCTGGCCATTTCTATAGTGGTCCTTACTCCTGCTCACATCAGTCCTTCCCTCCTCAAGAAGATTCTTCCTTGAATTTGAATCCATATCAAAAGGAGAAAGATCAATAATATTAAAAGTTGCAGAAACATAATACTCACCTGGTAGGCCAATCTTGTAGGCGTTGTCATTTATCTTCTCTAACACTTAGAACAGACCATCACCCCTAAGATCCAGCTTGGATTTCCACTTGGTAGGAAACCTCTCCTTTCTCAGATGCACCTAAACCCTCCATGTTTAAAAGTCACCAACTTTCGCCCCTTATTGGCTTGCTTCGCATACACCCTATTTTTATGCTTAATGTGCTATCTCGCCTTCACGTGCAAGTCCCTAACTGTCTCGATTTTCCTCTTGCCATCTGTACTAGACAACTCATGCAAGGGTAAAGATACCAAATCCAAGACAGTCAAAGGATTAAGACCATATACAAGCTCAAAAGGTGAATAACCTGTGGTGGAATGCGCACATCTATTATAGGCAAACTCAATAAATGGCAAACATTCACCCCAAGTTTTCCAATTTTTAAGAACTACAGCACGCAACAAGGTACCTAAGGTTCTATTAACAACCTCAGCCTGTCCATCTATCTGTGGATAACAAGTAGTAAAATAAAGCAATTTAGTACCCAACTTTCCCTACAGAACAAGCCAAAAATGGCTAAAAAATTTAGCATCTCTATCCAAAACAATAGACCTAGGAATACTATGCAATCTAACAATATCCCTAACGAATAAATCAGTAACAAGCACAGCATCATCGATCTTATGGCATGCAATGAAATGCGCCATCTTACTAAATCGATCAACAACAACAAAGATGTTATCAAACCCTTTCTTTGTTCTAAGCAGTCCTAAAACAAAATCCATAGAAATATCAACCTAAGGTTCAGTAGGCACAAATAAAGGGGTATATAATCCATAGGGTTTAACAGTAGATTTTGCCTATCTATATGCAATGCATTTGGCACATACACGCTCATCATCCTTACCCATATCAAGCCAATAGAAATGTTCATGCAAAATATCCAAGGTTTTATTAACCCCAAAATGACCCATCAAACCACCACTATGGGCTTCATGCATAAATAAAGTACACAAAGAAAAATTAGGCAGACACAGCTGATTACCAAGATATAAATATCTATCATGCCTATAAAATTTTTGGAATGCAACATGCTCACAAGTAGCATACACAGTAGCGAAATCATCATCAGAAGTATACATGTCCTTATGTTTCTCAAATCTTAATAATTTAGAACTAAATATAGAAATTAAGGAATAACTCCTAGATAAAGCATCAGCTACACATTTTCCTTCCCTTGCTTGTAATGTAATACATACGAAAATGTCTCTAGAAACTCCATCTAGGTGGCATGTCTTTTGCTCAACTTGCCCTGTCCCTTCAAGTGCTTTATAGACTCATGATCCATCTAAATGAAAAACTCTTTTGGTTAGAGGTAATACTGCCATACCTCCAATGCTCTCACCATAGCATAATACTCCTTGTCATAGATCAGATAATTGAGTTGTGCACCACTCAGTTTTTCACTGAAATAAGCTACTAGTTTGTTTTCCTGCAAAAGCACAACATCTATACCAATACCAGAAGCATCACATTCAACCTCAAAAGCTTTCTCAAAGTCAGGTAAACACAGAATAGGAGCAAAACACAATTTTTTTCAACAAATTAAACACATGCTCTTGTTCCTTTCCTTATGTAAACCCTTTCTCCTTCTTGACTATTTCCATCAAAGGAGCAGCAATGGTAGAGAAATATTTCACAAACCTCCTATAGAAACTAGCAAGTCCATGAAAACTCCTCACCTCACTAGCACTCTTAGGTGTCGGCCATTCCTGGATAGCCTTCACCTTCTCCTCATCAACCTCAACTCCCCTAGAACTGACTACAAACCCCAAGAAGACAAGCCTATCAATACAAAAAGTACACTTCTTAAGGTTTGCATAAAAGTTTCTCCTATCTCAATAAATCCAAATCATATCTCACATGCATGACATGCTCACCAAGATTATGCTATATATCAAGATGTCATCAAAGTAAACAACCATAAATTTTCTAAGAAATGCATACAATACATGATTCATCAACCTCATAAAAGTGTTGAGTGCATTACTTAAACCAAATAGTATAACTAACCACTCATATAACTACCCATATTTAGTTTTCAAATCAATTTTCCATTCATCTCTTGGTTTCAATCTAATCTGGTGGTATCCACTTTTCAGATCAATTTTGGTAAAGATACATGCACCATGCAATTCATAACGCATATCATCTAACCTAAGAATAGGACGGCGATACTTTACAGTGATTTTGTTGACAGCTCTACAATTTACACACATCCTCCAGGTCCTATCTTTCTTCGGCACCAACAACACAAGCACTGCACAAGGACTCAAGCTCTCCCTCACATGCCCCTTCTCCAGTAACTCACCCACCTGCTTTTGAAGCTCTTTAGTCTCCTCAAGATTACTCCTATAAGCTAGGCAGTTTGGAATCTGAACTCCAAGCACAAAATCAATATGGTGCTCTATGCCTTTTAAAGGTGGCAGTCCCTTAGGCATCTCCTCATGAAAGACATCAGTATAATCCTGCAAAAGAGAAGCAAAAACACTAAGCAAAGCATCAAGAGGGTTAGTGTCAGAAACTAAACACTCTTTATATCTTACCACTACTATTGTTCTCTTCTCTCCAGTTACTCTCCTCAAGTCTTTTCCTTTAGCAAATAAACTCACTTTTCTCTCTTTCTCTTCTTTCTTCTTTTCTCTTCCTGAGCTCTTCTCTCCTGCATATCTCACTTTCTTTTCCTCACTTGTGCAGTCACTCACCATTGGGCCAAACTCGTTTTTCTGTTGGGTATCTTTTATTTCTTCACTTTTTTTGTTCTCACTACCCAAACCCTCCTCACTTTTACTTGCTTTTATCTAGTCCAGGTATAATTCATGAAGTGATAAAGGTAGTGGAATTAAATCCTACCCTTAAACTTAAAGGAGTACTTATTGGTATACCCATCATGTGCTACCCTCCTGTCAAACTGTCAAGGTCTCCCAAGTAACATATGACCAACCTCCATTGGTACCACATCACACATCACCTCATCCTCATATCTTCCAACTGAAAATGGCACTACAACCTACCTAGTCACCTTCAAACCAGCGTTATCATTGAACCACTGTAAATTGTATGGCTCTGGATGTTTCCTACATGTCAAAGCCAATTTCTGTACCGTAGTCCAACTAGCTGCATTTGTGCAACTACCCCATCAATGATCAAATTGCATACTTTTCTACCAACTAAACACCTCGTATGGAAAAGATTCTATCTCTAATCTACAACCTCATATGTGGCCCTAACACTCAGTACCCTCCTATCTACTAGTGCTTCCCCTGTAACAGCTTTCTCAAAGCAACTATCATCTTCAAAATCATTATCAACAACAAGCTCAGATTCACTACCACTATCCTCCGAATCAATCATCCCATTATCCCTTATAATCATGATCTTATTTGGACATTGAGATGCAATATGGCCAGTACCTAAACACCTAAAATAATTAATGCTAGAATGCTTTCTAGAAGAAGCTTGGGTGTTAAGTGTACCTTTAGAGTCAAACCCTACATTCGACCTTTTGGGTGTCTCTTTGAAGTCCAACCCCTTGTGTTTCAACTTATCCTCTCTCTTGGGCCATTTTGAACTCCATGATTGGCTAGAATTCGTCCCACTCCTTGCTGCCACTCTAACTTTGATTTGTTTCTCCACCTTTATGTCTATGTTCTCCATGTCCTCAATCTCTAAGTAGTGCTGACAACATTGGCTATCTCTTTATTGAGTCCACTCAAAATTTATCCATTGTAGCCTCTGGGTCCTCCTATATATTGGCTCGGATCATAGCCACCTCCATCTCCTTATGGTAGTCCTCCACTGATTTAGACCCCTGAGTGAGTCTCTGAAGTTTCTGGTGCATCTCCCTGTAATAGTAAGAAGGAACAAACTGCTTCCTCATGCATGCCTTCATACCGTCCCAATTAGTAATTGGCATCTCTATATTTCTCTTCCTGGATGTCACCAACTGATCCCACCATATTAGTGCATAATCTATAAATTCAACAACGACTAGCTTTACCTTTTTA
>JANZXR010000003.1:25981573-26011999 GCA_027575705.1 Erythroxylum echinodendron
GAGAGGGCTTTCTTATATAGGCCCCTCTCCTCTCTCATTTTCTCATCCCACCGATGTGGGATGAGTGTCATGACACAGTTTGCTGGGACATTTGCACCCAGCTTAGTACAGTTCCTGCTCTTATGATAGTCGCTACAAAACCTGCAAATTTGAAATTCCTACTTGAAGAAACCAATGATCTATTGAATTGGGGAATATCATGCATTTGGCTGCTGATACATATCCACAATCTGGCACATTATTAGAAAGATTCTTTAGTATCTGCTGAGTAATTATAGGAATAATGAGAAAACTTGCATCAATGCTTACCTTACTGTACTTGTCTCTTAGATTGGACTATTGGGGATAGGGCGGGCTCTCCAAAAAGATCTTAATCGAATTGCTGAGACCGCTGACACATCCTCCTCAGAGGGTCTCAGCTATGTGCTGACAGGTATGACTCTCTCTCTCTTTATTTTAAGTTTATTTCTTTCCATTTGTTTCTTGTTTTAAGTTGAATGTGGTATGTATTTTCCAAACTGTTTTGATATAGAATGAGGTTTTCCAAGTGCTTTTTATGAACTTGTCTTGAATTTGTCATTCAAACTGACATTGAGAAGAGGGCAAATTGCTTTTGACAGAATTGGATAAGGAGCATTTGGAAACATGGAATTGAATAAGGAGCATTTGGAAACATGGAACACTGTATTTTTTATTGATGAAGGCATTTATTGAAGTATTCAACCTTATTAACTTGTTGTTTGTTTCTTATGAATGATTTATTTGTGCTCTTTTCACTTTCTTTATTGGGCCTTTTCATGTATTTTTTCTATTTAGTGGCTTTTCTTGGTCAGATTAAACTTTTTTTGGCTTACTAGGATGATATTAATTTTTCATTGATCTTACAATTTATTAAACAAAAGCAAAGAAAAAGAAAGCTGTCTTCTAAAAATTTTCCTCAAGTTTGACATAAGCTTAGAATTAGTGAGACAGTCACCATGACCATGACAGAAGTTGTTTGGACATTTTTTTCTTGAGGAAAGTATTGATGTAATATTCCATGAATTAGGAATTTATATTCTTGCTTGTATCTTTTTTACTCCTCAATTTTTGCTTTATCTCAAAGTCCTTATTGTATGTAAGAAAGAGTTCTTGAGCATTATTTGGAAACACCATAACTGATATTATCTTATTAACAAAAAATGACAATTTCACTCTACCATGTTGATTTTGTTGAACAAAATAGTGTAGTCGGCCTAGTAAAAATACAATGATAGTCTTGTTAATGAATTTCTTTTTTTACTGACAATAGATACATGCCGAACCTTCTCATATAGATCATCGGCAGTAGTTATTATTTTATTCTATTTTGGTTGCAGAGACATCACTAGCTTTGCTTCGACATCCAGATTATTGCATATCTGGTTATTCTTCTGTAAGTGGACAATTTTCTCCTAAAACACCTTTTTGTAGGATCCATGTCTTACCAAAGATATTTGAAGTTTATGTGCTTATGCGAAGTTCTTTCTCTCTCTGGTATTGAAGTTCAACGTTCTCTTAACTTGTTGGATTTATTGCATGAATGAATAAAAGTAACAAAGATGTTTGTCTTCTTTTCACTTTTTTTGAAGGTGGATGTGAAGCGAAGCATAGAGGAGGGTGAAAATAGGTTCAATCAGCTTTCTATTGAAGAGCGAGGGAAATTTGATGAAGAGACCCTCGTTAATGTAAATAACATAAAAAAGCAGAGTACAAAAATCCGGGGAGCAACTGGATTTAGCAATGAGTATATAGTGGTAAGGTTTCTGATCTGCATTTCTCTGCATATAATTGAATCAAATAGAGGTCAATGTTTTACTATGAGCTGTTTTCTTATGGAAGTAAATACAGGCTAGAAGAAATTTTAGTCACCGGTAATACTAGTTCACAGAAATCTGCTTCTTTATGTTACTCAGGAAATGGCTGCAGAATTAAGAGTCACATGATGTCTAACATTGATAGATTGATTGTATGCCATTTTATGTTCCTTTCCTTCATTTCTTTTATTGGGTGATTAGAGGGGGACAATGGGAAGGCTTTGACACTTCCGTTTGTTCAATAGTCAAAGTTGATTGTGAATGGCTAGGGCATCTACACTTAATTTGCTTTGTCTCGTTTGCAAACTAAAAATGGTTTTCTCTTAGTGGAATTAGATCCTGAAAGCAAAGGAATGGGGAAGGGGTTGTAATTTAGTACTTTAGCGCCATTTGAGTGCAAGAAATCTTTATGATTTCCGACAATTAGATAGAAAGGAATCTGGGTTAGGCCAGGCCTAGTATAGAAATACAGACATCTTTTTATATTTTAGACCTCAAATACAAGCTGTATTAAGCAAGTTCAGAGGCACAATGTGCTGCCTTATTCTTGTTGCCAATCTAATTCAGAAGAAAAGATTACCCTTTGATCTTATTATCAAATTTGGATTAGAGCACACTGGAAAATGCTATTGAACACAAAAGCCAGATATCCTTTCTGGAAAAGAATCATTATTCTTGTATAGACCTGGGTTCTAACTCGACTCTTTGATAAGCTAATAACCAATGTGTAAACTATACTCCAAGAGTATGAATGGACAAATGGAAAGGAACAACACAGTTAGACCGTCATGTGATATGTTTTTTTCTAAACATCAATGATAAGTTTGATGGTTATGTGAAAGGACTAATATTAGATCATTTGTTGTTCATTAAATGGAAAAGCTAGCTTGCTATGAAAAGGTCATGAGGTTTTCTGTAAGATAGTTGCTGATTCTCTAACCTTTTGTGGCATGAATAGCTTTCATTTTGCATCACATGGAAAATCCTTTTCACTCCGCTTAGCTTTAAATCCAACCATTGTTTGGGGATTAGATACAGTCTAACCAACCGTCTTATTCTATGATTTATGAATTATATTCCATATTTGAATTCTTTGGGCTTTTGGAAATAGAAATACTTTAATCTGTCCTATAGAAATGTGAAAATGCTTTTTAAGTTTTGGGGGGTTAGGGCCGTACACTATGCTTTAACTAACACCCTTGAAACATGTAACAGTATGCTTCAGGGTTGGTACCGATCTTGACAGCACTTTTAAAAGGTTCCTCATTTTATTTATGATAAAATTGAAAATTGATTAAGATTCAAGACAATACATCTTGAGCTAATTGGCACTTGTTTTAAGTTTTGCCCATTGATGTTATAGGTTTCTCATTTGCTATTTTCAATGAAAATGATATTGATATATCTTCTGTTTTTAGCTAGGCAATTGGGAGATCTATTTTAATTCTATTAGTAACATCTGCTATTGAGTTTGCAAAGTTTTCAGGATTGAATTACGAGAACTTGAATTTTCTTTTACCTTTTAGCTTTTATCTTGTCGTTTATCCTGTTAACATAACTATCACCAGATAACAATTTTGGTGGCTGCGGAAGGAGTATATAAGCTACCCTCCATCAATGGTAGTGCAGACTTGAAGGAAGCTTTGCAGAAGCTTGGCTCCATACCCTCCACCAAGATACTTGTAAGGATGAGTATATTTTTCGTAAAACGATGGTTCATTTTTTTTGAGAATGGGAAAAAGAAAAATCATTCATTAGTTATGCAATGATACGATTGCATTACCTTGCAGGCTGTTGAGGTGTTGTGGACTCCTCAGAATGAAAATGATACACTATCAGAGCGTGAATTGCTTGAAGATTATCCACTTTTGAGGCCTTTGTAAGAGTTTATAACAGTCGCTTGTATTTTGGTGTGAGATCAGCCAGAGGGATGAAATTAACTCCTTCCTAAATTAGGTGCGTTTGTTATGTATAGAATAAGACAGTCAAATGTTGTAGGAACTATATACACGTGTTTAGTATTGTTTAGATGGTATGTTCTGTACCAAACCTCCCAATTATAAAGAGAGGGGTTGTATATGTACTGCAAAATTTCATCTTTTTTTTTCTTGATAGTTTCAATGAAATCTTGCAGTATTGTACTCGTGAACTGTACAGACTACCAAAAAAAAGTAATTGTTGACAAATTTTCTTGATGACAAAATGTACATTTTTGTGTCATTTCTCCAACACTGAGCACATCCGTATTCCGTAGTTTGAATGATGATTCCACTTGCGCAAATCCATGAGCAGAAAGGGTTTAAAGATTTGGATGAGTTGATATGTTTTTACATCTGGTTAGGAACCGGGCAAGAAACTGAAAAGAAAAGATGGTGACTATAACTTTGATATGATGAAATAGAAACAGATGTGTATCCAGTTGTCATCTTTCAGAATTATTGCAGCAGTTGAAGAAGTTAGTGGTGTGTCCTTGTTAACAGAAGCTTTTGGTGGCCGTTTTAGGTGAGATTTCTAGAATCATCACTAGGAGTATAAGGTCCAAATTTTGATTAAGCAAAGCACATGCATGCAGTTCTCGCTACAGAAAAGTTCAATTGAACTGGCAACTTCACTTGTAATAGTAGTAGAAGTAGGATTTAGACACTAAACTAACCACCAGAAGATTATGTGAGTAAAGGCACTGTGCCAATTTGACTGGAATGAATGAATGAATAATAATAACAACTTGTCATGTTGTGGGTAGTGGATCTTTGAAGCTTTATTTGAGTCCTAACTATGAAAAAGAAAAGGATGGATATGCTTATCGTATGCGCACTTTTGTTTTAATCAACTTTTAAAAGATGCATGTGCCTTTCCCACTTCGCATCTTCTAATCTTTGCTTTTTGAGCATCCCAATCATTTACAATTCATCATATATTCAGCTGCCAAGTATTACCAATTTTATTTATTTATTTTTATTATAGAAAAGCATACTTGTTTTATTGACTAGACATAATGTTCGTGTTGGTTACGTAATTTCAATTTTTAGTTAAAACCATACTATCAGACCATGATGACACAGGAACGTTCTAATATAGACTACTAAAATTTGAGATTTGACAATCTTGTGTATGACTTTACACGTTTGATTTGTTCCAACTATGGTCTCGTGTTTGACTTTACACGGTTGATTTGTTCTAGTTAAAACTATGAAAAAATAGTGTTTCCCAGTTGCAATGCAACTAACAGACAATTATTAAATTGATATTCAAAATTAAATGATATAATCAAAAAAGTTTCATTGCTCTAATTGGTCGCGTATAATGTTTAACGAGGTCAGAATGACATAATTTAGATAGGCATGCCTTCATTTGCTTTTTCATAAAACAGCGATAGCAGAGTAGGTGAGATTATATTTTATCAACTTTTGACACTGCCAACAACAAGAAGTGAAAGTCATCTTCTTCCCCATTACTGATTTTCTTTCTAACTAGCAATATAATAACAATAATAATGACCCCACGTACCCAGTACCCAAAAGAGTACCATTTCTGTACAACCCAATTGCTTAAAGGATAAAGTATAGAGAAAGCTCTGGTCAGCCTGAATGTGGACCATGAATTATTTAATGTTACCATATTTTGGTCATGTGGGCAACCCATGTTGTGAGTAGATCAGCATCAATGCTTTTGGAGTAGTACAAACAAAACCCCTATAATTGCTACAAGAGAGTGGGAACCACAAGTAGCTGGCCAAGCCACAAGAGACTCTCGTTGCCCATTTCTTTTATACACAAATCTGGATTACTGGTTAGTTTGACGTCAGCTGGAGTTGCATACGGACTCCAATTCAACTAAAGGACCATGCAAGTTGCAATTATTTCGAACCATCTGCATGGCGGTTCAAAGAATGAATAAGCAGTCCCTAATTTTGGTAGTTCATAAGCAGTCCCTAATTTTGGTAGTTCAAGACCAAACAAGTAGTCAACAATTGTTTTGCAACATTTCCTCACCACTGAATCCCATCTTTTAGATTCCCTTGTCCCAGCTCAATTTCTTATCTATGATTTGATTCTCATGTAACAGTCTATACCATGCAGCAGTGCAGAAGCACAAAGGGGCATTTGATACTAATGAGTAAAAAAGGTGGTAACAGATTGATATTAAAGGCTCTATAATGAGTATTTAGATTTTGTAAAAAGAATCGAACATGTTCCTTTATACATCAACAGCATCAACTGGGAGAGATAAAGTCCTGTGTAGCGAGTGTGGAAGCATAGATCCATTGCAGAAACTCTTCGTAGTGACCATATCCTTTGTTCTCGGAGATTGGTTCGTCGCCTCACAATTTTGGGACCTTCGAGTAGCCGAATAGGGGCAGCCCTTATTGACATGCGCATGCAACTCGGGACTAAAATGCTTGCCGTGGGCAGTTGATTTTAGGAGATTCCTATCTTCCTTCCCTCGGAAAAAATTCAATACAGGAGATGAAAAATCATCAGACTTTGAAGATTTTGAATCAATTCCTAATTGCTGATCGCGATGTTTTCTCAATTCTATCTCATATTTTGCTTTAAGCCATCTTAGCTCCTGCTGGATTTCATTCTCATGTTTTTCTGCCAACTCGTTGTACAATGATGTCAATCTATCAGAGGAACCAGAACTGGAACCGGTAAAGTCTTGAACTTGCTGTGATGGAGAAGATTGAATTTCATTCCCCTTCATTTCTTTTTCATCATGCTCAGTGACTGATTGTTCAGATTTTTCATATTCTTCATCTGAATGGCTTTTTCCAGAGCCCACAGGAGTAAGCTCACGGCTTTCGTGTTGACCCCATATTTCTTGATAATGTGAGCAGCCTAATTGGCTCAATGCGTTTGATACACCTTCTGTCAACTCATGATCAGATTCATCAGGCTGGCATGTGACCTCTTCAAACCGACCATGCATCGCACCGCATCCGTGCCTACAACATGGATTTGACAGGAACTCTACAAGTGAACCATTGGAGGTACGAGTTGAAGCACAATTATGACAGATAGTTGGATTCACAAAACCAGGAGTTTCCTCTATGCCTGGCCCTGGCCTCCATTCAGGTATCAAAGATGCAATCTCCCCATCAATCATATCAGCTATTTTTGTTACATCCTGGTCAGTGATATCGAGTTCTGCAACCATTTCAGTTGCCACACTCAATGCTGTATCACTTTCAATGTCAAAAGGAAAATATATGTTCCGAATACGACCTGCAAAAACAATACAATTAAATTTGTAATATTAGCTGGACGTTCAATAGGACTGGAAAGGCTAGAAATTGATAATTTAGAGAGACAACAAGTGTAAATAGAGAATGAAGCAAATTGTTAACCTTCTCTATCAGCAATTCGGAGTCTTAAAAAGATGCCGTCATCTTCTCTTCTCTTGCCCTTTATACTTATGTCAACGTTTGCAGAACTTTCATCATCATGATGTTCAAAAAATTCAATTCCACTTGGTTCTATCTCAACAGGATGAAAGTCCCAGTCATTGTGTGCATCACCACCATAGCCATTAGAGTAACTGTTATATGAATTGATAGTGTCATAGCTATAGTCATTTGAGAACCCATTGCAGTGTGAATTACCACTTCCATTAAACTCCAGGTACGGTTGCCTTATAAGAGGACCTGTACCATCATCTCCCCCATAATTCAACTGCCTAAAATCGGAATCACAACCATCCATTTTAAGGAACGGATCATTCAACAGCTCCCTAGCAGAGAGCCTGAGTGACACAGTTGCCAAGCATTTCTCAACAAATTGTCTTACTTCTGGATCCTTCACTTTGTACAAAGCATCTGGCTTTTTTCCCTAAATTAGGAAAGGCAAGCAAATTAATCAGCCACCGTCAATAACTTAACAGTAAGGTATATGTGCAAAGAGGGTGTTTGATCTTACAGATATAACTTTCTTGTAAATTTGGGCCGGATGAGTGCATTCACTGTATGGATATTCAAAAGTAACCATTTCCAAAACGCACATTCCAAACGAATAAATATCAACTAGCTCATTATATGCCTCTTCATAAACTTCTGGAGCCATAAACTCGGGTGTCCCTAGAGGTATGAAAGCCCCACAGAAGAAAGATTGCCCATAAGATATGATATTCCAGATTCTAAACAAAGTAATCATTCAAACACAAGTCTGTGTGCAATACATCAACTAAAATTTTCATCTCTAATAATGAAAAGGACTAAAGAGATGTCATGGAAATTAAGTAAAGTGAGCATACCTACACAATGAGCAGCATGCGATTTTCTAAGGATTGCCGCCAGGCCAAGATCTCCAATTTTTACCTCTCCTTGGTTTCCATTAACAAAAATATTGTCGCACTTCAGATCTCTGTGTATAACAGGAGGGTCATGGCTATGAAGATAGAGAAGTCCTCTCAAGATCTGTCTGCACCAATGCTTCACTGCTCTAATGTTAACTCTTCTATGCTTTAGCCTATACCTGTAGAAAGGCCAGAGAGAGAGAGAGAGAGAGAGAGAGAAGCAAACCAATAAATTTAGGAAAGACCCAACAAGCAAAGGCAGTGGAAAAAAGTGGATCTTGAAATGATTAGCTATTAATAACACTTACTGTCTCAAAGTCCCAGAGGTGAACATTTCAGTCACAAAGTTGATGTTTCTATTTGCAGTGTCAACCCAAGAAGTATAGAACTTCATAATGTTTTTATGCTTCAATGTCTTGAGGAGATGAATTTCGCAGTAAAGTCTCTCAAGATCTTCAGGGCTTTGTAGAAAATCATAGAGCTTGACCTGGTTCCAAGCGACTTCAATCCCCTCGTACTCATCGAATGCTCTGTAACTGCCGGAAAACAAATCCCTTAGTTACCTCTTCAAAGAAATTCAGACAAAACCAACAAAGATGGCAATTTTTTGCAAAAGTATTAAATGGGCACCCACTGAATTCAAGGAGAACCCAAATTAATAGTAGCCAAGTAAATTAATGAAGAGAAGAGATTAGATTCATACACTGTCTTTGAAGCTCCTTTTCCAAGGATTTCATTGTACTGCAGATACAAACGACACCAAGTGAATCCCCAGAATCAAACTCAAAACATCAAGAACACCCAGAAAGGGAGAGGAACAAAGAGAGATAGAGAGAGAGCCATACTCTGCCGTATCTTCCAGTTGGATCAACCTCAACAAACTCGGAGGATTCTAACTCCGGATGTAAAAGACCATTCATTCTCCACAAACTTTTTAAGTAAAGGCTGCGTCTTTCTTTCTCCCTACTTTAGCTGTGTGATTTGTAGATCCTTTTAAAGTTCTTCTCTTTCTGTCAGACACAAAAATAAGAGCAAAATGGTTTTATCCCACAAAAAATGTCACAGACAAATATACAAATATTTTAAAAGTGAGGTGACAAATGATCAATCATTCACAGCGGAGAGACTTAGAGAGAGAGAGTGAGTTAAAAGACAGTTTTTTTTTTCCAATTTTGTTTAGCCACACCCTCATTTTAAGAGACAAATAACTTCCATCTCCAACCTCTCTCCCTCCTCCTCTCATCTACTCCTCATAGTATACAAAAAAAACGTCAGAAGTTAAGGAAGAAAGAAATGAAATTTTTGTGACCTTGTTTACATGACAAGGAGGGACCAGGATGGACCCACCACCTCAGTTTGATTAATACTCTAGCTCTAGCATGTAAATCCTTTTTTTTTTTCCCCAAAGAAGTTACTGTAAGCAATCCATTCTCTACATTTTTTAAGATGGTCTTCAAAATATCATGTCTTTTTCACGATCATATCATCATTTGGTCAAGTCATTCTCTCTTGTGGGCATACTAGTCTTTGCATGTGCATATGGAAAATGATGAGATAGCCTTTGGAAAAGTCTTGCAGATAAATTATATTAATCAGAAACAAAATGGACAATATGCCTTCTATTTGTTCCAAACCTCATTTGCTATGTTCATAATCGGTTTGCTGTAATTATTGCTTGTCTTGTCTAGCCAAAATTTAAGTATTTTAAAAAACTATTTAAAATTAGGATTTTGAATATGATACAATTATATATATATGTTTTCTTATAGACCTATTATTATTACTAATTCAACTATTTATTTCATGTATAAAACCAAAATAATTATTTTACTATAAAATCTTATCTTTAAATATGGCTGGTAATATCCTAAACAAAATGATTGTTTTGGTTTCTCAACATATTTCAGTAACAGCAATAGCCAGAAATGCTTTGAACAACCTATCGACTGAAGTGAAATGGGAACACAAAGTCAAGAAACAAACAGAAATTAGATAGCAGAGGACATGATTAATTGGATCAGGGCTACAAGAATAGCCAGAAATGCTCAAAACAACCTGTCGACTGAATTAAAGAACAGATGACACTTGCAACTCTATAAAAATGTTATGATCATGTCTTTTTTGTTAGATTAGCCAAAATGATGTTAGATCTTGCGGTATCGTAATGTTGGAATAACTTTGCTGTGGTTAATGGAATTTATTCATTTTTCAAAAGAAAAAAGGACTCTAGTTGTAAATTACTAATGGATTAATTCTCCAACGCCAACTGATCTAACTTATGCTTAATGAATTAATCAATTTGGCCAAAAACATACTTCCTTGGTGCATTAAAAACACCCTGAAGCATTTTGAGGTTCTACTTAATTAGCTAGCTGGTTCCCAGTTGTAACAAGCATAAATCCTATCCAATCCAAGCTTCATGAGACTCGTTGAACATTATCACGATTGGTAGTTCCGATACTAAGACTTGTTCAACATCATTAGTACAATTAACTGGTCGTAATTATATTCGATGATTACGTGTAAATTTGATGAAGAGGCATGTTTCGTCCCGTTCAAGATCAAGATCTCGGTAATGGCATTTACAAGGTAATATCTAATTTTCAGCTCTTTTTTTTTCTTTTTCTATAGGGTTTTGTACAAGAAGCAGCATGAAACACGCAAACTTGTGGTTCATTTAGGATGGATTCGGTAGCTTTCTCTATTCAATAGTCTCTTCGTGCTAACTATACACATAAAGATAGATCAGTTCCAAGTGGGACACACAACACAATTGAATAGTTTTTGAATTGCTAATGCTGGCCAGAAACATGCTTAGTTTGTGAGCATAAGATCACTCAACTCACTTTTCATGTCTGATAATAATAAAAACTACACGTCTCCGTATATTTTGTTGCTCTTCTCATTATTCGTCTATTACAAGCTCATTGGCATATATATAAATATTATTCTCGAGTCTTTGTTTCCTGATAATTTGATTAAAAAATTAAAATTTTTATTAGGATAAGCAAAGCATGTTGCATTAAACAATAATAATATGTAATTAGTCTAATTGATTTTAACAGTAATTTTCTTAATGCATATTTATTTGTTACTTTTTATCAAGAAATAGAAAATTCAATTTAGAAACTAATTAATTTATTCAATGGAAGCACATTAAATTATTGGACCTCGATGGTAGCTATTCCTAACCATGCAAAGACCGGCCATGTTGTTTGTTTTTTCTAAAGTTAGGTAAATGGTGCATTATCTTAATTTCAATATGCAAAAGTTAGTCCAATTGAGAAACACTATACCAGAAAAAAGTTAGCTACATTAGTGAAGGGAGCCTTGTCTTGGTTTTTTTGGTCAAAAAATGAAAAAGAAAACAGCGTCAGCTCAATTTGAAAGTCTTCCTTAATTATTGGTCACTGATCTCTAACATAAGATTCCTACGTAGTAAAATCTACATGCAATAAACAAAAATCACTTCTTTTAATCTTCCAAATCATTATTGTAAGAGATTCGAACCCATTTTTTTATCCTTCGATAAAAAGATTCATTTTCTTAAAAAAAACTAATAAAGATTCCTTTTTTCGAATCATCCATGAAATTGAATACTTTATTCAAGAATTAATTTTGATGTGATCTGTAGAAAGCAATAAAAAAAGGCAAATCTCTTATGATATATCAGATATAGTTCGTTTGGTTATTGATAGAGTAAATAGATCTATCCTCTCTTACAATTTCCCTTCTGATTTAAAATCATGTGTTATGTTTTGATAAATTTGAAAATCATATTAAGTAGTTTCTATAAGAAAAGGGGAAATACCTATCCAAATAGGAATAGGATTGCAAACTAATTAATTAACAACCTCTTCATCCATGGAACATCTAGTCAATATGTGTGAATAGTCGTTAATCTATTCTCAATTTTGGAATTTTCTCCCTAAATCGTGGAGATAGTATTACAGAGGTAAACTCTACAACAATGAATCTAAATACAAATCCAAAATAGACCAAGACAGTATATGGTATTCTAAAATATGTTATGGCAATAAAAAGGCTGACTGAGAGAGATGGAATTCATACACTCGATTCTGTAAACCGCATGCATATACTAGTTGCTTTTACATTTTTTACATTCATAAGAATTAAGATATATCCTTTTATCTTATAACATACAAACAAAATATAATATATATAAATGGCCTATGTTTGTAATTATAATAAAACCCAATTTAAAATATTCTTCATTCCTCCGTATACATGACTCAATAATATCCAAATGGATTTCAATAATATTATGCGAAAGTCAATGTATCTAGTACACAAAATTTTTCATTTTGTAAAGATGAGAGTCATAATGTACACAACCTTATTTTTATACTTTTAGAAAAAGACTATTTTTATGATTTTAGCCTGTAGTTTTATAATCACAAAAGGTTCACTCTCTATTTCAGTAATGTTTTGTATTTAGTATAATTGATTAGGATTAAGAAATTATTTTCAACCATATTATTTACTTCAAAGTTCAATTAAATCACATCGTTAAAAAACTGAATTTACTAATTAACAAATTATGAGGATTTGCGAATTTGAAAACAAGAAAAAAATATAGTTTTATTCGTAATTGTTAACAAATTAGAAAAGGGTAATTTAAGCTTAATCTTAATAAAGAATGGGGTTTGATTTGGGATTATGATTAATTATAGACAAGTAAGCGACACGTGGACTCGATTAAAATAAGAATGATTGAGCATTTACTTATCGTGTACAAGTGCAATTCAAGAATGCCGTCTCCGTAGATGCAACACAAAAGGGTCACTTTCCATAATGTTGGTGAGCTCCCATATGGCACGTTACAAGACTTTTTAGGGCTTGTTAATTGGGACATCACTCGCTTTTTCTTTGTTTGACTAGTTGGCCATTTGATTCCGTGGGATTCCGTACAGATTGAGGTCAAAAATGTACCAAAATTGCGTGACTTTTCAGGACCAAAGCCACTTCACTTTACGTTGTTACTCCTGATTTTTGAGCAGGACAATGCCACTCTATTTGTTTATTGCTTTCTTAAACAAACAACCGGTAGATCAACTTGATCTTTACCTTATGATATTCAGCGACGCATCATGATACATTACAGTGTGGAATTAACTATGTAAATGCATTTATTTAAAATATTTTAATCATATCAAAAGTTAAATAAATAAAACAAAAAAATTAAGGTTTAAAAAGTTCAGCTGGTATTAGACCATCATAAAACTGACTAAGGGTTAAATAAAGTTATTGAATTTGAAATATGATTGAAATAAATTGTTTTTATTAGTCAAAAAATTGAAGTTTAATTAAAAAAATTGTTAAATAAAAATTAATTAGTTTGTTTTGATTTATAAGAACTGATTAATTTCTAAAAATTAACCGTTTAATTTTAAAAAATAGCTAATTAATTAATTTTTAATAAAAAATTATTAAAACAAATCGAATCGAAAAGTTAAATCTGAATTAAATTATTAGAGGAATGAAAAATTTAACAATTCAATCAGTGGAATCTGTTAAGTTTTTAACCATCGCTTATTTACACACAAGCTTAAAAGGATAAGTAAATACAAACATCAAGTGTGACACCTTATTTAATAATTGGTAATCTTCTGCTCGCATCCAGAGGGTTGGAGTTAAAATAATTTTCCATTTAAACAAAAAAATGATATATGAAAGTTGCACTTTTCGATGAATAACAAGTAAGAACGAAAAAGATTGACAAAATCTGAAGGAAAATCAACCCAAGATAAGGTATGTGATAGATTCGAGAAGTAGTTTAGTACAAATGCCCGTAATTATAGCCATTCAATGATCTTACGATAATTGAAAATATCAAGGCGTCTGTAATTGGCATTAACATTTTTTGAACGACCCATAGTTCATGTTCTGTCAATTCAATTGTGTGAAAAATAAATGATTTCATATAAATTATGTTTTAAATTTACAATTTTACTTATTCTAGTTATCAGAATTATAAATCAAAATCAAGAATTTAATTTATTATAAATATGATATTTTTATTTTTTAAATTGAATTTTATTAACATAAATTATCATATAATTGTAATTCATCCACATTGGATAACAAGTATAATTTTAACTAATTATAAGATTATTTAGTGTCTAGCTACTTTATAATTTATATTTATTTTTGAATTAAATACAAAAAATAATTTATCAAAATTTTCATATTTATGCTAATAAAGACAAGTCAACGTTAATTAATATAAGAATTAACAAGTTAACTCTTAACCATATTTTCAATATATTAAAATCTACTCTTTATATTTCAATTACTGTCATCACATTAAATAAAATTCTCACATCTCCAATCAAATTTCACCTTCTAATTAATTTAAAAGTGAAACTTAAATTTTCAAGTCTATAGACAACTAAAAAACTATTACCACATTCTTATAAAAAACTTAAATAATGAAAACTCTAATTAGATTAACTTTCTCGTAATCATATAAAACAATTATCAAACTCAATCCTAAGTAATAATAATAATAATAAAATAATTCTATAAATTTTTCTAAAATAGGAAATCAAGTATCTAAAGAGAACATAATTCAATCATTCACCCTGAAACTATATAAAATAGGTTATTATATTGTCAAATAAGAAATATCTAAATTAATAAAATAAGATTATCTCTATCTCTCACTACAAAGACAAGATCTTTTGTCCAATTTTATGGTGTCTTATTCTGTCCCTTGAATCTCAACCATTCATTTATGTGGGTCCCGCGTAAATAAATGATGGCCCCCCCATAAATGAGTGGCTGAGATTTATGGGACAAAATAAGACACCATAAAATTGAACAGAGGATCATGTCTCCTCACTATATCCCAATTTAGACAATGACAACGATCAATTTGGTCTGGCCAACAAACTTGTACGTGCTTGAATATGGTCCTGAATAATGTCTCCTAGGTAACATAATGGTATACACCTTATTATAGTGCCAAATAATTTGCATAGGCCAATGAATCGTATATACCCAGATTTGATTTTTTTTTTTGGTAAGGAAAGGGGCATAAGCCTCTAATAGAACAAAACGTAAAAATTATACATCCTCACAAGGCACTAAACGTGGCCATGCAATGCCCAAAACATCTTGACGAAACAACTCTCCCATAACTGCTAGGCTTTCCTGCAAAACATGTAATCCCAAAGGCATCTCAAACGTCGCATTAACAAGGAAATCAGTCTCCTTATTGTACTCCCTGTAGATGTGTCCCAATTCAACCTTCCAGTTCCGCATTAATAGGGCCCTGCACTCAGTGATAAGAGTCCAAAGGGGATGCTCTACACCCACATAGTTTCCTATCATATCCACAATAACTTTAGAATCCATCTCTATAACCAAATTACGAGCTCCTCATTCTCAAGCCAATTCAAGTCCCTTCAAAGCCCAAAGTTCAGCCCTCATTGAAGTGCAAAAATCAATATGATAACAAAATTCTCTAATCCAATGCCTCCTGCTATTTCGCAATAAACCTCCAGCAGATGCTTCACCCGGATTATCCCGCAAAGGACCATCCACATTGAGTTTTAGCACACCTTCAACTGGGTGGCGCCATCCTATAAAGCAATTATGCTTAGGAGAGAGATTGCCCGTACAATACACCTGGTGCCAGCTATACCATGCCCAACAAGCTTGATCTAATATCAAAGATCCCAAGCTTTGAATCGGCAAATTACGTCCCCCTGCAAAGATCATGTCATTTCGAAAACTCCATATCGACTATAGCAAAGCTGGAAAACAGAATGGGCCATGGTACTCCCCTATGAGCTACCTCCCTACAATCAATGTGAGCTTTCAACCAATGAAGAAAATTATGACCAGTATGCACAAAGACAAAACGAGATTGCCTTTTAATCATATTCCAAACGTAAACAATGACTTCGTAATCTCGAAACAGATGTAAGAGAGATTCCAATGCTTGGTGGCACAAAGGGCGTAAATCCACCATGCTTAGATGTCGTCAAACTCTTTCCAAATTAGTGAAAAGTCTACCATGACCCATCACCCACATAAAAGCTCTCCATTTCTCTGGAATCCACAATTGCCATATGGATTTTTAGATTTTGCCTTCGTACATATTGGGAGCATGAGCAGCTAGATGGTAAGCAGATTTAACAATAAAATGGCCCTATACTAAAGGAGCCCAATGCAAACAATCAAGTCTAGTCTATGAAAGAAACCCTATGCTCAATATAGCTCCCAAATAGTGAGTAGCTTCCAAATAGTGAGGGTTTAACTACTATCCCAAGACATCCATCTTCTACCCAATGGTGTTATCCCAATAATTATAAACTGTTTTATTAATCTTTGATGAAGGTATTGGTGAGACCATCCCATCTAAAAGCCACTTATTCTCACACCATCTATCTAGTCAAAACCAAACGTGAGATATGTCTCCTATATTCCAGGCTGTCCCATCCTGGATAAGAGAAGTCACATTTTGTAAGCTTCACCAGATAAAGGAAGCAGTCCCCTTCTGATAGTTATTATGCACATCCATAGTACCATACTCTTTTTTCATTAAATTATCTTATTGAGATTGACATTATCTCCTAATGTCTTTTTATTTTATATATTATCTTAAATTATTATGCTTACAGCATTGTATAGTATTCAATTTTGATAATATATTAAACTAATATCACTCTTTATCATATTCTCTTATTCAATTTCAACTTAATCATAAATTATAATTTTCTTTACTTTCAAAAAATTACGAGTAATGAACAAAATAGAAAATTTGTTGAAAGGAAATTGCCGATTGCAAAAGTGTTTGCCGTTAAGTAAGAAATCTTTATAATCTTTCTGTATAGCTTAAAAAAGGCTACGTATGTTAAAGAATCTCACACAATAAAACTAAAATATCATATTTGATTCTTATATTGTTCGTTAATGAAGTGATAACTTTACATTTAGATCTAGAAAAGATTGATGAGTTTAAATTTAGGTATTTTAATGGGCTAATTTATAGGTCAAATTAGGCTCAGACTAGTCCAACACTCAACTTTTTTAAACAAAACAATATCGTTTTTTTAAAAGAGTTAGGCTTTGGCTAAGCTTGAGCCTGAACAACTCAGACCTAAATTTAATTTAATAAATTTATTTTATACTTTTAAATTCAAAAAATATTTTAAAAAATTTAGCGAGACTGGCCCATGGTCAGGGCCATTTCCATCTCTGTTTACGTTCTAATAAATTGATAACCCTTCCAAAAAACTAAATGTGATTCCTTAAATAATATGAAGTATAAATATTTTAAGAAATCTATTAGATCTAGTAAAATTACTCTTTCGTGACCAAAAAATTACAAGTTTGAGTCACGGAAATAATTTTTTTGTAAAATGAAAAAGAAAGTTTGTGTGTAATTGATATCCCTCTTTAAACTCTAGCAAAGCGGAGAGCCTTGTTTATTAGGATTGTTGTTGTTTTTATTAGATTCGTGTGAAGATAAAAGATATAAGGACATTTTATATTTTATATATCATTTAAAAGTATAAAAAAATGGAACCAAATTCATGGGAGTAAAATTTTTAACAAACAAAATTTATATCATAGTCTGAGTTTAGGCAGAAAGTTTGTTCATTTGTTTCTTAATCTGAGATGGAGTGTGTTGTGTTTCTTCTACCTACTAAGGATCCCCACTAGTGAGTACCTAATTATGCATGTGGGATGAGCTTTAGGTGCACCCTAACTCCCCAACACCACACATGCTCTCCCTCTCGACTCAACATAGCTAACCATTATCTTCCTAACCACTTTTGATTATTGTGTAATTTTGTAATTCTAATCTAGGATTAATTATTAAGATTTAATCCTCCCACCTTTTAACTTTTCTATGGATTGTAACTTTGATGAATATTAATTTATTCAAAAGTTAATATGATTTGGTACAAAAATTATACTAAATGTCAAGATTTTTCTAAGGTTTGGTTTGATGGTATTTGAGTTAATGGTTGCATGTGCTAAAAATATGGTACGTTTCGTTTTGTTTCTCATCCTAGTCTTTTGCGATACATTAGATTTCCTGATTTTTGGTAAGTATTGACTTCTCCGCTATAAACGTTTCATTCCTATTTGTTATTATGATATTTTATATTCAAATAGAGGAGATTCATGAAGAAGTCTCACGCTATTTACCAGCAAGTGAGAGTTTGACTTGATGGTGACATTTCATGCGAGGCCAATCAAAATTAAGATATGCCAAATCAATTCTTAATCTAAGATTAATTCTTAGGTAAATTAATAAGAATCACCTTGAGTGAAAGTTATGTTTATATTTATATATTTTCCGAATGATTGCTACTTAATATTGTTCACATTTGTCACTATTAACTCTAATAATCCCTTATTTTTTATTTTATTTTGTAAAAATTTTGAGGAAAAGGATAAAGTTTTAAATTCATTTTTCAATGAGTCAAATGACAGCAGGTACAAAAAAGAGGGGAATAAATCCTTTGTTTTAGTTAATCAATTCCTACTCTATTCTGGGAATAAATCTTTTGTTTTAATTGATCAATTCTTATTCTATTTTGTTAAATCTTATTCACACATTTATGTAAGATTTATGTAAATGTATTCTTAAAAATAACCGGCACAAAATTGGAACATGAAAAATGACCCAGAGAATCTGGTCTTTTTCCTTTTTAATATATACAACCAAAGACAACTTGTGGTTGGGAGTTAGTTTAGGTTGAGTTAAAGAGAAAATGACAGAGAGAAAAAATAAATTGGGCTTAATAACAAGGCCTGGTCCAGTTGATTACTTGACTTCGAACAACAGATGAAAGAACCCAAAGTAGAATAGTAGTAGCAGGGCTTTCATCCTACATTCCCTCGTATAAAATAAGAAAGCGATATAAATTTTTGCGGAGTTATTTTATTTTGTAAATAGAAGCTATTTTCTTTATTTTATTTTATTTTAATTTATTCTATTAAGATAAGGCAAATAATTAGTAATATTATGATTTTTTATTAACTTATAAGAAATAATATAAAAAAGTGGATAAGTGTTTCTTTTCTCGTTTATAAAATTACATTTTTATTTTTTGTTTTAATCACCAATCTCAAGCTTTAAAAGATGAGAAGATTAAATTAATATCCAAACAAGAACAAAAAAAATCCGTTTCAAATTTAGGTTAGCCGAAGAAAAAAACGTCTCTTTCAATTTTAGGTTAACATTTGGTAATCTTGTTTCTGTTCCCAATATTTATTTATCTTCTTAAAAAATTTTAAATACATTTTCAAAGAAATTCTTTTTTTCTTTGTCCTTTTAGGATATATAAATCTATTATTAAAGCGTGTCTTTGAATTTTTTTTCATAAAAATACAAGAAAAAATTGGTATCAGAACAGATTGTTCTTGAATTATTTGTCACCACTTTGTCACGATAGACTGTGGCACGTGTTAGGTCGTAAATTAGCGCACACATGAGGAGAGAGTGTTGAAATATAAGTTGGACTTTGTCCTACATCAAAAGAATATATGGCCTTGAACATGCATATAAGTCTAATGAATTACTCCTCTTAGTACCAATTAATTTTAGGATAGAACCTTATTTAGACTTATACGTGCTTAGTTTATTTAGACTCAATCATATAAAATTCAACAAAAATAATGGCAAATTAAATTTAAAATAACTCAAACCAATTGGAAGACAAATAGAAAAATTCTAACCGTTAACTTGGCCAATTTGTGGAGATGGGATTGGAAGACCATCAACACCTCTCTTTATGAGAAAAGGCTGAACCAATCAATACGATTGGGTTAGAAGAGCGTTCACCTTTAAGGGGTTCCGATCAGACAAAGATAGCACAAATTTGGTCACTTAAATACTAATTATTAGTATAGTGCTGACTGATTCTCTTCAATTGTTGTGCTATCTTTGTCTGATCATGGTCACTTAAATAGTAATCTAAACATTTGATTTGGTGGCAAGTAAATATACAAGATACTTTGATTTAAACAAATTTATGTTTTATTGAACAAAAAATTTAAAAATTATTTTATTACATTAGGTATAATGCGTTCCCATTTAAATATGCCCACTAAAAAAATTTCAGCAAAAATAAATTCAATGGCATAGTCCTGAAGTTAGATTTCTAATTGTGTAAACTCCTCACTTAGAGGACTGTTAGAAACCTGATGTTTAGTAGGGTCAGCGATCAATTAGTAATTGACCAATCAAGTATGTGACGACTCTTTGTACGCAGAAGTGTACAGACTACGTAAGAACTTGAAAGATCTTAGGATTCCAGATTTACATCATTCAGGATTCTTGGGGAGGTCTTAGCGTGTTAGGATTAGTTCGATTAAGCTGGAATATTTAATGTAAAAAAAAAATTCTAAGAATCCACTTATGCTATTTCCTTATGAAAAAATAAATGTTTAAACTAATATCAAAACAGCAAGAAGTCATAATCTCTCCTAGTTGTGTATATGAGTTAGCCAAAGGCCAGCGCAAGTGCAACCCAGCTCAGACTTACTTGAAGCCCTTTTTAGAGGCGCAATTCAAGGAAGACACACATGAGTAAGTGACTAACTTTACTTACTTATAATTCTGCCTTGTGCCTTCATCATTTGGAATCACTTTCGCGCACAGCTTTCATCATAAAGTTGATTATACTATTCTATCTCCTCTTTTCAATCTTTTAATCCAATAGTAAGACCATAAAAACCCAACCCTTCAAAATACTTAGTCACAGACACACAAACACATAATACACATCCCTTTCGCTCTCTCAAACTGAGTTTGTCATCAATGAACATGGTGTTCCCCGCATGTTTCAGTCACTCCAACACACTCTCAAGTGCCACTAACCATCTGCCTCAGAACCTCACAACATGCATATACCAAACTCAATTCTGCAACTCACCTACATACCTCACACTCACCTGGTCTAAAAACATGTTCTCTCACTCCTTGACTATCTATGCTTCTGACTCCTTCTCCTTCACAATCTCTCTAAACCCATCAACCTTCTCCTTCTTTAGAACGCGTCATGGCTCCAAATCCATCTACTTGACGCACCGTCATTACCAAAGCATCAAGCTGTACTGGGACTTCACTCGTGCCCAGTTTCCTCGCAACTCGGCTGAGCCTGAATCCTGTTTTTACCTTGCAGTTTCTTGCAATGCCAGGTTAGAGTTCTTTCTTGGTGATCTTTACACAGAGTTGACTCGACGATCAGGATTAATCATGACCTGTCAAATGACAGAACCGACATTGCTATCTAGGAGAGAGCATGTGTTTGGTCGTAAAAATTATGTGTCCAGAGCGAAGTTCTTGGGGTCAAACCATGAAATAGCAATAGAGTGCAACGGGGACGTACTTGCGGTAAAAGTTGACGGAGAAGTTACTCTTGTTGTAAAGAGGTTAGCATGGAAATTTAGAGGCAATGAGAGGATTTTCGTTGGTGGGATTGAGGTGGAGTTCTATTGGGATGTGTTCAACTGGGTGGATAGCAACGGTTTCAACCGTAACAACATGAATGGCCATGGGGTGTTTATATTCCAAGTTGGTGATGGTGGGGTGTGGCCGGAGATGGTTGGTCCTGAGAAGAGGCTGATGAGGAAGAGCATGTCGTCTATGGGGCACACATCAACGCCGGCAATGGTGTTGTCGCCTTCGCCGTCATGCTCTAGTGTTTTGCAGTGGGCTGAGGAGAGTAGTGATTGCGGCAGAAGTTCATGTTCTTCATCCACCAAGTCAGGTGGGAGCAATAATACAGGCTTTTCTTTATTGTTGTATGCTTGGAGGAGAGACTGATTCAGTCCGACTACTGATGAATGTCATCGATTCAGCCCGACTACTGATGAATTTCATCTTATGGGGATGCTTGATTCTTTTTCATAACTTCTGCTGTTTAATCCGATATGATGTGTAAATTTATGAAAAGTTTCTGATTTCTCTAATTACTGTTCTTCAAATGTTTTTCCAGTTTCCTTTACATTTAGCTAAAGAAGTTTCCATGGTGATTAGAGAGAATCGGGCTATTACATCAGAAATGGGGTATGGTTGAATCAGGTTTAACTGGTCAGGTCTTACATAAAATGATGACATTTTCAAACAGCACTCCTCATCACTGTAGCTGAACCGCATTAGTTCAGCTAATCAGCCCGTTCTTTGAGCATCAGTTTTCACTTATATTAATGCTGATTTATATTTGTTAACTCAGCGAACAAAAAAGGAACCATCTTTCTTTATACACAGATATGACATAACTCCCGGTTTCACTCAAAAGGAACGTATGCATAGCAAGCAAGTTCAAAAGCCTACTTATTAGGCCCACAAAAGCAACGAAGAAGAGACTAAACAAATATTATAACCATGCGCGCATGCATGATGCACCCACCACCACCGCCATCACTATCAAAGCCACAGTCCTCGGATTCTCATTCTTATATTTCAAATTACTGAAAAATCTAAGCCTTGCTAATTGCCATTTTGTCATGCACTTTCTGCGCCACGTTATGAGTAGCTACCTACCTGACTGCTCTCCTTATTCCTTGTAGTGATTGCTTGTTCTATCTGCCAATATTCCTGTCATCATCGTGCCATGGCATGTTTTTGTCCTTTGTAATCATATACCAACACTGGTTTTTAATATACTTGAAAAGATGGAGAGGAAAAGGGACATGAGTATAGAGTCTAGAGATAGTCATTAGTGTATAAAACATTACACTAAAATGCAAACCAGCCATGCATATGCACCTCAATTCTCAAAGTGTATAAAACAGTACTACACTTAAACACTAAAATGCATTAGTGTCAACAAGTGAGTAACTTTTCTTATCAGGAGGCATAAAGTAGATGCTACTAGCTATCAAAACTCAAAAGCCAGAAAATACTGGAGGAAGATTAGCTGCCAAAATCAAATCATTACAAAGTTAAGACTTACATATACTAACATAAACCAAAAAGATAGTTCACTTCGTGTCTTTAACCGTCTGTAGCAATAAATCTTTAAGTTAGTTTAAGACATGAACTTTACAATGGCTTGAGATTTGTAGTGAGTACATACATTCAATCACGAAGATTCCAAGAGCTCCAAGAAAAAATTTGACCAATTGCTTGGAGTGCAGAAACATTCCAGCTCTCCACGTGCTTCACAATCTGCAAATAATATACGTCAACCATTTAAAAGTTTTGGCATCTCCAATTTTAAAACCAGATTTTCATAGACTAAACATGTTCTACTCACCTTAAACTTGTCATCCAATTCATACAACGTTCTTCCATCAATCAAAATGAGAGGCTTCCATGGAAATTTTAGGCAGGTTCTGCTAATCAGAAAATCCAGTTCAGGAGCATTGATTAACTAGGAGGTGTAGCTGATACTATAAGATGATACTAAAGTGATTGTGGAGAACAGAAACCAAATAACTGATCAAGTGAAAGAAAAGCAGAGCATGGCACCGCATATTTGTTCAATTTCTCCTATTCCTGGAACAAGTGAGTGCAGCAACTAACCAGAATCCATTAACCTCTCACACATGTGAGCGATATAAATTCAAATGGGCTCACACATGTGAGTGATATAAATTCAAATGGGCGTATGAGGACATGTAGCAAGAATTAGGATTTCTAGCTGAATGAATTGGATAACCCATGAAAAATTCTCTCTCTTATCAAATATCAACAATACCGTAGTACCTTCTCGTGTAAATGGAAAACAGACACAGGCTTAACTTTCATATAGGGCACGAGAAAAATAACCAAGCATTCAAGATTTTTAGTAAATACATACTTGTGAAATAGAAAGAAAAATGAAAACTCAATATAATGCACCCTTTCAATGGTTGATCACAGCGTGCGACATGGGTGTGACCAAGGACGTGCTCAATTTTGAGAGTCAAGAGGTGAAGGCGTGAGCCTGTTGAAGTGGCGGATGTGTTTCTGTAGAAGACAATTTCTGAGACAAGATCATGTGTCAAATACTTGTGTCCAAGTGCAAAAAGAAGCTGAGAGTATCTACAATTTGGGAACACTAATGTGGCCGAACCCGTTTCAATGTATAAGGAGAAACAATGAGATCCACGACCTGGAACACGGTTGTGTCCTATATTGTGCCCATGATAACCAACTTTATCTGAAAATGCATTTTAGGTGCAGTACAAACTCTTTGAGGATTCTATGACTTATCAGAACCATGTTTAAGTTAGACTGACCTTGATAAAACAGGCAAGTTGGTAGTTGTGTGTTGAACTGTACCAACTAAAGTTTATAATTAACTATAATTATATAAACCTATATAAAGGAAATTTGAATTCTTCATCAAGTAGAGAGTTTCGGTAGATCAATAGAAAACAACCGCTTTGGGTTTATGAAGACATAGCCACACCCAATTGGCCAAACCTTATTAAGATCTTCACATTAGTTGTTTGTTTGTTTTTTTCCCATACAAATCTATTCTTGTTGCATACACCTTATTTCTTAACAAGTGGTATGAAAGCGTAATTAAGACAAGAATGACGTTGATTGCAATATTTGAAGTGGGGAAATTCAATAGTAGTGAGAACTTCAAACTGTGAGTTGCAAGCGTGAGTATTTGGAATTATTCGGTATCACGTCATGGAAATTGTATCCGTAGTGAGAAAAGAAAAAAGGTAGATAGTTGATATATGTCTAAGTCTCTCACAAACAAGTTGTATATGAAGCAAAAACTATACAGGCTTAAGATGCAGGAGAGGATGGATCTAAAATCGCATATCAATGCATTCAATCAAACAATCAATGACTTGCTGAGCCTCAAGTTGATTATTGACAAAGAGGATCAAGCAATGATTATGCTTTGTTGCTACCTCTTTCTTTTGAACATCTGGTGACCACGTTCATATTGAGAAAAGGAATAGTTAGTATGGAAGATATCACTGCTATGTTATAGGCTCATAACCAACTGAAACTCAACACCAATAAAAGCTCTTAAGTTGAAGGATTATAGGTGAGGAAAAACCAAACTATGAGAGAAAGCAGCAGAAAGATGACTCATCTAACTGGACTTCTAGATTTAAATCTAAAGGTGAAGAGACAATTTAGTATTACAAGTAAAAGCAAACCGGACATATAGGGAGGGGACTATCTAAACAAAAAAGAGCAAAAGGATGAATGGAAAACTGATGTCACTAAGATCTGCTAATGTAGTATAGCGTGGGGACTTTAGGTTATAGCAATAGAGAAGGGGTGGAAATTAAGCTCAGGCTCAGCCGAAGCTCAAAAGTTTTAGGAAAACATGACAACAAACGTGGATTGGTTCATATCATACATGTTTTAGATTACCGAATTAGAGGATGATAAAGCTTACAAAATCGTCAAACCATAACATGTTAGGAATAAGATGCTTGATGGCATTATTAGGGTGTTGAGCGGTGTACGACATGTACCAAATTTGAGGAAGAATCTAATTTCTTTAGGGATCATATAAACGATTTTGGATATAAAATTGATAGATACAGCATTAAGGTGGTAAAGAGTGTGATGATTGTAGAGAAAAGGCCAAAATTGACGAAAATCATCTACAAACTAATAGGGAACACAGTTGGAAGTGGAGAAACTACAAAAGAGGAGTAAAAAAAGAATAGTACTTTGTTACGACATATACGACTAAGTTATCTAGGTGAACAGGAGATAACAAAACTTTATAAGGAAAGCGTATTGAAGGATGTCAAGTATTGAAATGTAGACTTCTGCAAGTTTCGTGCGTTTGGTAACAATTCTAAGGTAATCTTTAAGAATATCATGTTTGAAGAGCAACATCTATTGAGGCAAACATATGGAAAGGAAGTGTCAAAGTTAGTAAAGAGTAGTATTGGTTCAAAGGTAGTACAAGTGAACAATTTGGAATAAATGCTAAGGGGGTTAGAAATTATGGTTTGGGAGATATAACAATACTAGGAAGAGAGCATCAACAGGTTATAGCCAAGGATAGAGCAGGATGGACTATCAGGCTATCAAGAAGATATGGTTGAAAAGATTCAGTTACATATGCTCTTACCATCAGTGATAAAGATCCGATTATCTTTTAGGAAACTAGGGAAAGTTAGAGAAAAGAAAGACAGATGGGTGCTATAGTGAAGGATGTAAGATTTCACAAGAACAAGTAATTGATTGCATCTAGCCAAATTTTGCTGAAAAATGTCCACACTTCATCGAATGCAGCTAAAATGTTGACTAAGTTAGTTACCAAGCAGAAGTTCAAGTATTCCTTGGACTTAATTAGCGTCTAGAAGTGTTAGACAAGGTTACAATCTATGAAAAGTATATTCGCCAAGGTAAAGATTATTGTATATGGCTTATATACACGAATGCAGTCTTGGAGTTTTTCGAGAAGAATGCAAATGTTTTCTTGGAAACATTTGGGCAAGCACAATCAGAGACATAGGTGTGTTCAGTTATGAAAATCAAACGTAAGGGCATAGGCTGAAAACATGAATGTGTCAGGGTGGAAAAGGTGTTTCCATAGAAGACACAGTTGGGACTGTAATGTCACAAACTGTGTCCAAGTGTGCACAGAAGCAGGAGGATCCACAATCCAAGGGCACAAAATCGGCTAAAGTCGTGGCCATATATGGGGAGAAAAAGCAAGATCCACGACTTGAGATATGGCTGTGTACAGAGAAGCAAGAGGATGTACAATCTAAAGACACGGGCACGGCTAAAGTCATGTCCATGTTTAGGGAGAAACAGTGAGATCACAAATTGAGACACAACCTTATCCTAGACGCATCTATGACATACAACCTCATTTGGAAAGACATTTTTGGCAAAATACAAATTCTATGAAGATTCCATAACTTATTAGAGTCATGTTTAAGTTAGACTAGTTTTTGAAAAAAGGCAAATTGTATTGAAATGCAGTAGTTATAATTTACAGTAACTATGTGTAAACCTAGTATATATAAATGAAATCTATAATCTTCATCAAATGGACAGTTTCGATTAATTAATAAACAATATCCATTTTGGGCTTTCGAGGACATAGACATACTCAATTGACTAAACTTTTTTAAAATCTTGTTAGTTGTTTGTTTGTTTCTTTTTATACAAATCTGTTCTTACTACATATACCTTATTTCTCAAGAGTGTCAAAGCAAACAATTAGTTGCATATGTAGAAAAATGTCTTTTTCTAACTTCTGAAAATCCCTCTCTTCTCGTTACCAAAAAATAGAACCCCTGTGCTCCTGTTTAGCACTAAAAATGATAACAAAAAGACATTTGTCCCCAAAAACCAAAATGCACATTAGTTGTATCTTGCAGTGTTGAGAGCAAATGATGATACAGAAATTAAGCACCTTAATTGCCATGTTGCCAGAACAAAATTTGTATTAGAATCGACACCCTGCAGGTGAAGTGATATGATTAGGTGTCACCAATAGCAATAACTTTACACAATATACATGTATCCATGCAATCTGAAGTGGAAATTAACTAAACCCCGATGCTATCCTCATTGGATTGAGATGTTGCTTTAGTGCATGGAAAAAGCATTGTAAATTAAGACGTAAATTACTTGTAAAGGCCCTCAAAATCCTTGCTACATAGGACAACCCTATGTTCCTTGCAACAAATACTGCCTAGTTTCTTAAAAAGTTTATCAAAATATTGCTAATTTTATTTTCTTACTCCTAGTCATAAAGTGTTCATGCAGATTTTCCGCAAAGCCACAAAATATAAAGACAATAATAAACTTCATGGCAGAAAATGAAGAAGATGTCTCCTACTCTTAACACACCGATTCTCATCATCATCACCCAGTTTGAAATCCCACAACAAAGCGGAGTCTGGGGAGATCTGATATTACGCAGCCTTACCCCTACATAATAGAGAGGCTGTTTCTAATAGACCCACATGCAAATGTGACAATGAACAAATGATACAGGTCAAAAGATTAAAAAAAATGTGAAAAGAAGATTTTTAAAAAAAAAAATATGTGATAAAATAACTAGATACATTCTCTTATTTAGAGAAAAATGTGATAAAAATGTGATAAATTAACACACCGATTCTGTTCCAAGAAAATACAATTTCTAATTTAGAGAAAGCTCATCGTTCCTAGGACCATTCTCTTATTAAGACATCCTGATATATAACACTAAAAGCATCACATCTTATACCGCATACTTTGTCTGGAATTGAAGCTATCTGATTTATAATTAGCTAACAGGATTGTGCCCCACAAAAGGGTTCACTCATCAATCTAAAAATTTGCCATATGCTGCATATACTAACAAAGCTTATGCCAACATTAAAATGATCTGTTGTTTAATAGATCCAGTTGCAATAAGCACCATAATGCACCTTCTCAATGCTCCGTAATGAAATTGACGGACAGTCGAGAAAAGGAACCAGCAACTTCAAATTGCGTGCATACAACTGGGTGCCTGAAGCTCCACACATAAACGTTTTAGAAGTAACCAAGAGATATGCATTGCACTTACAAATGGGAAGATGCCAGATTAGATATGCCTTCTATACCCAAGCATGATATACTAATATGGACTTTTAAAAATATCCCCTTAGTAAAGTCCAGCAGAAGTAATATTAGAACATAACAAAAGAATTGAAACCTCAAAGAGTATGAAAGAAGCACAATTCGCCTTGAATTGAACTGAAAAACCAGCAAACTCGAGCAGATAGATATGTAGCTTTTGAAAGGAGTTTTATTTCTTTTTCCTGACAAGGGAAGAGGGGTGCAGGGAAGTGGAACGAGAAGCTTCTTGAAGAGCATAGTAAGAAGCTGTTGGCTGTTGCATTAACTACGCAATTCCTAGAGCAACTTCAGAGTGGCTAAATAAAGTGACAAACTAGAAAAAGCTGGAGATACATTAATTGCATAAGTTCTTCGGAGTTCTTACCTTGGAATTTGATAGTAGGATCTTCAAAGATGCAATCTTCAGTATAAATTGCAGAAGTGAAAATACCTACTTACAAAAAGAAAACAAAATATAGCGAGATAAGTGAAAAAGTTCAGAATTTTGAGATGTATAAACCTTCAGTGATTTTAAAATCATGTTGGGATTTGGTAATGGAAAGCGAAAAGGATAAAATACCCAGAAATCGCACAGAAAGTTGTAGCAGATTACCTGTAACAAAGTATGCATTCTCATAATCAGACTCCAGGATTGTTACCACCTCATCAATACTGGAAACTGAAACCTCCTCAGTTCCGTCTCTATAAATCTCCGTGTCCAATCTAGCAAACTCAGGAACTAATAAGAAAGACAGAGCATAAACACGAAACGGTTAACTTGTTAATTAATGAGCCAAACCTAATTAGAGGCCAGACCTGTCCTTGTTGGATAAGGAGAAGAGCCTGAGCAGCTCGGTGACTCCACTCACCGCCAACTTCAGAACTTGTGGGGTTTTGGTTTCAAGTTTTCTCTTATAATTATGACCATTGTTGCAGGTACCCGAGCAACATCGAATTCCATGAATTCTCTGCAAAAAGCAACGGCCTGTAAAAGACAATAAAGACCCAGTAACCATAAATCGAACGGAAGATAGAGAAGGAGACCCTGAAACTTGGGGATGGACCAAGTGAGCATATTCCCGCCATTTTCTAAAAGAGATGGCCACTTGGTTGTTAAGAGCAAGACATCATGGTTTGGTGTCCGTGCACGAGACTCAGGAAGTTTCAACATTCTTTCATTACATCTCCTTCATATAATTACGTCCTAAGAACGACATAATCGGGAACAGAAGATATTATTCCTTCTTCCCGGCTTCTCTACTTATGTTGCTGGCCACTATTATTTTGCCACGTCAGAAATCGTTTGTATATTTTCAGTTCTAGATCTTCCTTGTAAAACATTTAATTAAAGAATAAAAAATAGTGAAAATCTATAATTGTTAAAAAGTAAAAATAAGAACTCCTTGATTAATTAAATTAATTTTTTATCTTACACAGAAACAATTAAGTAAATTGTGTTTAATAGCAGTTAATAATTACGATATGATTTGTTTCTACTCTCTCCAACATTAATTAAATAGCTGTAAATTCATTATAATCATTATTAAGCAAAAATTAGGATAATTGCAGGGCGCTTGATTTATAGAAGGTAATAGGAATAAGAATGAGAATGAATATAAAGAGCAATGAGAATTGATATAATCATTATAATTATAATGGTTGGTTAATATGAAGGAATGATTACCATTACTATTGATATTGATTGGTTTATAAAAAATATTGTAATTAATTAATTACAAAATGAATTATATTTTAATTAATAAATGAATTATATTTTAATTA
>JANZXR010000003.1:26012099-26040478 GCA_027575705.1 Erythroxylum echinodendron
TAATTACAATATTTTAATTAATTATAGTGTAATTAATTATTTAATTGATTTCATCATAAATTTGATTATTGAAATTAAAACTTTACTTATGAAATTATTTGACTCGTAATTATACCTTTAATCTATCCTCTATATATAAAAAATTACAAACATACTAATCACTCTCATTCCTCTCTTCCGTTCTTCTAGATTATGAGAGAAATAGAAGATTGTCCAAAATCAAGGAATAAAACTCTTAGATCTTCAATAATAGGTTCATATCAAACATCAATTTTTATTCCATACCTATAGTCCTTTCTCCATACCCCAAATAAGCACCCTGAATACAAGAAAAAACAGTCTGAGACAACGAGAAATGACCTAATGGTGTAAAGTCCTCACTTAAGGCCCTCCTTTACAAGAGATCTTGAATTCGAGTCACGCAAAAGGAGAAATTTGTCCTATTGAGGATCCTCTAGCCCTTGGGCAAAGCTTTTTGATCGGATCAATTACGGACGTCTCACTTCCAGCGGCAGTGTGAGAGTTGAAGCTACCAGAAAATCCAAGGGCTCCTGAGAACCTGATGCTGAGCAGGGTCAACGATTAATCAGTAGTTGACTAATCAAGTATGTGACGGCTCCTTATACACAGAAATGTATAGGCTACGTAAGAACCTGAGAGATCTTAAGTTCTAGATTTATATCTTCTAAAGCTCTTGGGATAGAATCTTAGGAGCTTAAAATTAGACCGACTAAGCTGAGATAAATAATGTAATTTAAAAAAAAAAGAGACGATCTGAATCTAGTCCAAATAAAGTCCATGTGATGTGGTTTTCTAGGACAATTAATTAATGTTATTTTATCTATTTATAATTATAAGAACCACACACATAGAGGTGAGAGGACTGACACTGCTCTTCTTCACTCCGTATTCAACTCACTCATTCACGCCCTCCCAAAAAGTCTACCAATTTTCCAAAACAGCCTCCGACGATGGCCGACTCCGCTTCTCCTCCTGTGCCACGTCCCGTCAAAATCATCACCGGTGCTGACTCCTTCGGCTGCGACCTCAAAGACACCTTAGTCTCCCACCTCCGCTCCCTCAACATCGACGTTGAAGACCTCGGCACCTCATCCTACTACGACATCGCCGCCGAGGTCGGCCGCCGCGTATCCGCGACCACCAACTCTCCCATGTCTCCGTCTCCTGAGATCCGCGGGCTAGTAGCTTGTGGCACCGGGGTCGGCGTGTCCATCTTCGCTAATAAATTTCCTGGCGTCACTGCTGCGACTTGCCTGACCACAGACGAGGCCATGAACACGCGATCCATCAACAACTCCAACGTCCTTGCCGTATCCGGCATGGCCACATCGCCGGATTCCGCCATCAAGATCCTCGACGCTTGGCTTGATACTCCGTTCAAATCGCCTTGTCCCGCTTCGAATTTCGCTCCTTGGAGCGAAGACATCGCTTCGTTTTTCGAAAATTCGCTCGCTGATATGCCCAAAATAGGGCGACAACAACAACAAGAAGAGCAGAAGGAGGTGATAACAACGCCATGCGCGCTGTGTTGTTTAGTGAAGAACAGGAAGCTGGATCCTATTGACATAATCCCAGGTGGGTCGATGAAGATTGTGCGGGAGAGTCCAACTTCGGCGATAGTGAGTTTCAAGGCCGGGTCTGTGGAGCCTGCGCATCACCACTCGTTTGGTCACGATTTGGTGGTATTGAAAGGAAGCAAAAGGGTTTGGAACTTGACCAAGAAGGCAAAGTACGATCTCGTTGTGGGAGATTATTTGTTTACACCAGCTGGGGATGTGCACCGGGTCAAGTATTTTGAGGATACGGAGTTTTTCATAAAGTGGGAGGGGAAGTGGGACATTTTGTTTGATGAGGAGCTTGACGTTGCTAAGGAAGCTATCGAGAAAGAAGCTGCAGATGGGTTTGAGTTGATACAGTGAAAAAGGTCGGATCTTTAGGCTTGATGGAGTAGTATTTTACGTGTTTGATGTTATGTCTCTGTGAAGTTGTTTTCTACCTCCCTTTTTTTTTTTGGTTGCGTATAATGGGTATGGTTTGTAATGGCATCTTTCCTTTCGAATGGGGTATACAGTACACCCATCCATGGTGTAATGTATGTAAAAAGTGTATTTTTGGTCAATAAATGTGAGTAATTATTAAAATTTCATTCTTAGCCGCTAAAATCATCTATTGCGAGGTTAGGTTATAGTTGTTGAGAAGATGTTTGAATGAAAATTTCAGACGTGGTCATGTAACTCTTTGTTTTCATGTATATCATACAACAAGACTCAACTCAGACTCAAGGGTCTTCTTCCTCAATGCTACTAGCTCTTCCCCACCATCACATACATATGCTGAAGCTTGCCTGCCGGATAAAGTTGCTCCTTCCATGCTGTCTATGTAATCCTATTACATCAGTTAAAAATAATATTATCAAGACTGCATTGCTCAACAAGCTACATCAACAGAAACCAAGAAGTCCCTCTTTTGAAGTAAAAGTCACCTGTTTTGTGTATGAGCCAGCAAGAAAGAAGTTTTTCACAGGTGTCTTTTGATCAGGTCTGAATGGATCTTTTCCAGGTCCTTCACGGTATAAAGATTGACCAATCTTTACAACAGATGACCAAATTACTTCTAATCCTTGGGAGGATGGGAATAAAGCCAAGACCTATTTCCATTAAATAAATCACAAGACTTGATCAATCATCAAGTTGAGATCAATTAGTTGGAGACCAACCAGTTGGAATCCAGAGAATAAGGGATTTAAGTATCTGTGCTTAGCTGTTTACGATAAGTCTACACACTAGTCATTACTTACGAATCCATTTATGAATGCCATGTTACTCAAACTGAAGAACCATGTTCCATAGTTGAGGCACTCACAAGAAGGTAAATTTATAACTTTCTTGCCCTGAAATAATGTGGAAGCTAATCCAAACAAAAACAACTACTGGAACAATTCATGCTATAAGCCAGTTTAGGCCATGAATCGACTAATGAGTTCGTTTTAAAGAACTTTATGAGGCCTAGCACTGCGAATCAATTATGCAAGAGCTCAGAAACTGAAGAACAAGGAACTGCAACCTTGTTAATATGAACGTTAGAGAATGTGCGTCCTAGAATGGCTTTGGGTATCAAAGGTGAATTTTATAAGCAACGTACCTGCTTGGAGACTCTCTTTATGATTTCATCATTTGGTAAAGGCATGTAAGGATCACCGGGTGTCAGAACGCATCTGAAAGATGAAGTTACATAAACACGTGAGAGCATGATGGAATGGGCATGAAATAATAAAAGAAGCATAAAGGCTCAAGAACAGGAAAGGCGGATTCTTTTCGTTTCTATGTTTCTCTCCTTCACAAGTTAAGAAGGTATAACATTTTTACCTGACGAACAAACTACCCATTATTCAATTTAATTATACATAAACAAAATAAGTAGACCATTGTTCCCTTTGTCTAAAAGAAGAGGAATACTGTTAATGACTGCAGAAGTAGACGTTAATTTTCCTTACTGGAGCAATGACCCTTGCCCTTCAATGTAATAATCTTCGGGAGAAGCAAGTGCCAGGTCCGCAAAACATGAAAAATCTGCATCTGGAGTATACAGAAGGTTATCGAGGCCTGTAGCCTGCCTCAGTTGCCTAACAATCAAAAGGAATAGGTGCTTATGGAGTAGGATGATTCCAGCAAATCATGAATTCAGATCATGGAAAGGATAGCACAATTAACTGCTTACCTTGACCGTTCTAGATCCTGTAACTCTGTAACCCAGCCATTATATCTAAGCTGTACTGTTATAACAGGTACTCCTACTAGCTCATAAATGTCATCAAAAAATTTAATTTCCCTCCACTCAGATGGAAGTAATCTTTTAATTCCAGGAACATCACATGCTAAAACCAAATAAGAGAGAATTAGTATTATCCTCACAAACAAAAGGACAGAAAATCAAAATAAAAAATTGAGCATCCGTCTCAACCTGCTACATAAGCATCAGCTTTCACGATTTTCTTGTTAGTAGCCTGAAATTGATGAAATATTTATGGTTATGAGCATGTAAATCACCTGAAATATATTGTGTAAGGAAAACTTACAAAATATCTTCAAAGGATAATAAGAAACCAAACATAAACAGAGACAAACATGCAGGGCACAATCTTGATATTGTCATGTGACTGATGATGACAAAAAAGCATCAGTCTACCTATGTGAAACACTGAAATCATCGAAATTCTGTTGTCGATTTGTAGATGACTATTTTATTTTATTTTTTCCTGAAAAAGCAACTGCAAACTTTCCTCTGAATGATTAAGAATTACATTCCACACCAACATCATCCCAATACTAGAATAAGAAATATCAGAAGTAATTTACCTTAGACATGGCGAGTCCCGTAACATATGTTTCTCCATCGGCAGACTTATCGTAGAGTATCTGTCTGCATCCCCACCTCAAGTGAAACCTGCTCTAGCAGAAAAAATAATTTCAAAGGGAGATAATGGAAGTATGGAAAAGAAAAACTCAATAACCGTAAAAACAACAGGAATCCCAAACTGGCAAATAAAAAGCATAACATCCAAGCATACCTGCCTCCTCTATCGGTGATATACTTTCTGATGGGACCACTCAAGTAAACATCAGGAGAACCCTTAAGCATGCGCAGCAAGGAAGCCTCTGTTTTTGTGGCAAATAATGAGAATATAGTAAGCATACAACGTGCACTGATGTTGTCGCAGTCAATAAATCCAAGTGCATATGCAACAGGATCCCACATCCTCTGAATACTTGCCCTTGTGCCACCTTTGGACAAAAACCAATCAGAGAAGCTGATCTGTAAGAAAACAATGCCATCTTTAGAAAGAAGATTTTAAAAGCAGTCAGAAAAGAGAGGAACAAGTGGACATCCTTCTTACATTATCCAAATTTCTTATGTCCCTCATTGCTCCATTTGGATCAACAAGAGCCTTTACTACTGGGCTTAAGGCAAGAGCAATTGCATTTCTTGCTTTATCATAAGTCTGTTCATGAACAGTCATCAACAACAAATGCAACAAAGAATTTGCCATCAGCTATTTCAGCTTCCAACAATTTATATATAAATCTATAAACTCTTATATTCTTTTTGCGTGTCTGTTTTGAACAAGAAGATATATGCGAAAACCCATGTTTTCTTGATATTTCAGCAGTAATGTATCATAAGATGCAGACAGTATGCCCCTACATGCTACTGGTGGTAAACAATAACAAAAAGTGGCACGGGTATCCAAGAAAAGTAAAGGAGAAAATCATAAGACTCTGCAATTAACAAGTGAGAGTAGCGGTTATGTCAAGACAGGTCAAGATAAGTCATCACAGTCGAGATTTCATTAGCTAAGGTGATCTCTTTTTGCACTACGCATACGTAACAATGACATACTACTGGGCATATGTCACGTACTGCAATGGCAACACATGAACAATGATCAACTCATCAACTCAGAATGGACCTAAGCAATGAATACCCCAAGTTGATTTGTTGACAAAAATGCACGTATCCCATGCAGTGGTGCTCCAACTGGAAACCGAAAATCAAGCTCTGCAATCCAAGTTATGAAAAGGAACTTAAGACATTGCAAACAAATTTAACTGTCACAAAACTAAAGAAAAAAGTTCACTCGGGATCAAGCATCAAAACTTGCCACCAATTTCCCCCCCTTTGTTCACAAATGTATGTGTATGATCCTTCACAAGCAGATTCTTATCAGCGCCCACCTATGTAAAAACAAATTACATGAAAACCTATCAATGCTTTGATAAGTGGTGGTATAGGGTGGTAATTAACTAATTTAAAAAATTTCATGAGGACAAAGATAAGCACGTAACAAGAAACAAATGGACTATCTTCACCTTCTTCATCAAACGGAAAAGATTGTTGTAGCAGCCAAAGAAAACATGAAGACCCATTTCAATGTGGTTTCCACGTTTATCAACAAAGGAACCCACTTTACCACCAATGAAAGATCTTGATTCGTATATGTCAACCTGAAAGATACCAAATTTGATCTTCAATGTTTACTATAAAGGCAAGCACTGGATTGCACCACCTTGCAATGAAACAAACTAATAGAAATGATTAATGTTACTATTCTAAGGAAATAAGAAATGTATTAAAAAAGTGCCTCATGGCCCTGATCCAATAACTCCACTGCTGTTGACATGCCTGCAAGTCCAGCTCCAATAATAGCCACCTTCAGCTTGGGGCCCTGATAGCGTTCAGGTTCTGGTGGAAACAACCCCTTTGGAGCTGAAAAACGTAGAAAATCAAATTACTTTTGAAACTACCACATAACTTATCCAAATGCATAAAACAATGTATTTACAGGATCATAATAATATAAATGGACAATTGACACTATTGCTCGTGGATTCGGCTAAGTGATGAGAACATTTACGACGACCTTGCAACATTGGGATTGAACTTGGAAAAACATTAGTTGTAGAACAACTTTCAATGATCGAAATTCAAGCCATGAAATGCATCAGAGCCTGTGGCAAGCAAATATCAGGGCCATTATCGAACTCCAAGGAACTGATTTTAACCGAAACACAAGACTGTAAAATCCAAAACTCCAAGGAACTGATTTAACGGAAACACAAGACTGTAGAATCCAAAGCGGTAATTTCTAGTTCATTTCAAGAATAACTTTGCGTCAGTCAGCAGACTCAATCAAACATTTCCACAATTCAGGGCTAAACTCTTACCACCGACTCCATACATCGGCCAAAATCAAAATCCTTTCTAAAAACACCCTCAAATCTTGGGTCTCTTTACCAGCTATGCAAAACATGCAATCATACTTCTCAATTCCGACCAATAACTAATCGAAAGGTTGATAAAGATATCGGAAATCATAAAAAGGAAAGAAAAAAATCAGAGGCCAAATACAGTGATTGCTTGAATTACCATTAAAACTCATATCAGATACTTTAGTTTCCAAAGAGTCCAAAGAGAACCTAACACATAACGACCTCCTAGTCGTTAGTTTCCGAGCCACCGATCCGCGAGCTCCAGAAAAGCCCGTATAAGTAATGCCTCTAGTCTCAGTAACAGAACTTCCAGGAAAAGGAATCAAAGAAGCCATTTTTACTTGCTAAACCGAACAAGAAGCAAAATTTATTTCTTCTTCTGCCCTTCGTCGGAAATTCCGTCCAGAAAAAACATAAACCCTTTGAAAAGTGCGGTAAAGGAGAGGAGATAAACACGAAAATGGAGCTGTCTCTTGTCTTTATCAATCAAGGGGTCATTTTTAATGAAAAAAGATGAGTCTTTCAAGCATTAAAAATGAGCATCTAGAGAGTGGAACGCAAGGAAGATGCGCAGTACGTTGGATTTTGTCGGGTAATTAAGACGTGACAAAGTTTGGCCATGTTCAAGAGATTGTTTTGGTGTTGCGTTTTGCAAGTGATTGCTTTTGGACTTGGGAGTTGAGAGTGGGAGTGAGAGTTCCATTTCATATTTTGGTAGATGAATGGTTAGGAAATGAGTGGTCTTGCCAATAACAGCAAAGTGACTGCAATTTGGACCAAACAAAATTCGGAGTTTACACTGTTGTCACATTTGATTTAATGATGCCTTGCCACTGGTTCACGTGAGATCTTATCTCTTTTTCCTTGCAACATTGCGACTTGGGAGTAGTTTCACACTCACAAGCCTCTCTTTTTTTCAGGTATAAATTTTCAAAATTTTAATTTAATATTAAACTCTTTAAAATTTTTATAATAAATCATTTAGATTAAATTAAAAAATTATTTTTTGTTGAAGTGTAATAAAAATATATGTATTATCCACCTCAATAAAAATAATATTTTAATTTAAGATATAAGAATTTTAGAGACTTTTTATTTAAAAAAAATTTGATTCTAAATTAAAAATATTAATTATTTAAATATTTTTAATTTTGAAGAAATATCTTCTAAAACCACCTGCCTTGCTTCACTTCTATCGTCTAAAAGTTTAGCCCTGTTTAAATTTGGTGATTATAAAACTATAGTCCAAAACAATGTTTTGTATTTTGTTTTCAAATGTCAGGCTCGAGTTGTCCCAAGACTCAATAGGGTACAAAACATTGAGCTCGAGGCTTGATTAATCCGAATCTGACCGTTTAACTTCAATTTTAGGCTCTTTTATCATCCATAGTTTATGTACAACAACTTTGATTTTTCTTTTTTTAAATTATTTATAGGACAATGGAATAAAGTGTTTTTTAATATGAACATTACTTCTTTAGATATTTATTTGGCATAATACCAATATGACCGAGGTATGAGTTTTGTGCCGTTCGTCGGCGGCCGGTTTCGTTGGTATCGATGATTATCAGCGATTTCGCATAGTATCGACCGATTTTGTTAGTATCGACCAATATCTACGATTTGGCGTAGTATCAGCCGGACCGGCCAATATTTAAAATACTTCAAAAGTTGAAGGACCATTTTGAAAAAAAAAAAAAAAACCTCTCTATCTCTACAGATTGTCTCTCTCATCTCACATTTTTTATCTCTCTCTCGGTCTCTCCTCTCCATTGACTCTCCACCACGCACTCGGCACTACCTCTCGTCCCCATCATCGTCTCTTCCTCATAGTCACGACTCACGCACACACACAGCACACCGCCATCGTCTCTTCCTCTCTCCTGTGCACACCACCGGCCACCCACTGCCCAACCTTCGCTTCTACCACAACGCAGATTCTTACCTTTGTTAGCTGAAAACACGCAGAGGATTATTGCCTTTCTAATCGCCTCGAGATTTTCTGAAACCTAATTGAGAGAGACACAGGCGCGAACTTCAAATGGGGTTTTTTCTTTTTTTTTACGCCTTTTGCAAAACGATGTCGAACCTGTGGACATCCTCACTTGCAACATTGTTGTCTCAATTACAGGGTTGTCGTATCAAGAAGATGGCTCTCTTCTAGTCCAACGCTGTCGTTGTATCTTGTTTTATTTTGTAACAATTCGTGCTACAAGTTACAACGTCTTCGTTATTGGCTTAAAACATTAAAAAACTTATTAAAACAGTATAAAACATTAAAATAAAAATTAAATTTTGATAAGAAATTGAAGATTAAAACCTATCTTTTTTTTAGAAAGAAGATGAAACATAACATTAATACTCACGGAGTGTGGCTTTTAAAATTTTTAAAAATGTTTTAATAATTATTAAATTTAAATTATAAAATTTTTTAAAAAAATTTTATCGATAGAAAAAATACGTATTATGTTTGATTATAATATTAGTTAGTTTAACATTAATTATTGTTCAATAATATTCAATAATTTTTGGATAAAAAAGTATTAAACGTAATGAAATTTATGGGGTATCTTAAAATTAATAACAAAATATATTTATCAATTTTTACAGTATGTAAAATATGTGAAAAATAATATTAACAAAAAATAAATTGTTGTTTTTCAAAATTTTTATTATTATGATTTTTGGATATATAGTTGATGTAAAATTGTAAAGTATAAAGTTCAATATATTGAAAGATTATTTTACAATTTAAAAAAAATTCAAGGATTATTTCATAAATTAAAAAAATATTCGAAACAGTATTTGATATTAACTGGTATCGGTATAATATCATACCAGAACTAAATTTGATACCAATTTCAGTACGGTATTTGTAACATTGCTTAAGACTAATTAACAAATATTATATATGGAATTTGTTATTTTTTGTAAGAAAAGAGATCAATAAATAAAAAGAAATATTTCCACAAACAAAAGTTTATTACACTTGAGCATAAGCTCATGAATATAGGTAAGCAAATCTCACCTATAAATACGTTGTAATCTTACAATTATTATTTTGAGTATAATAGAACATATATTTATCTTTTGTGATATTATCAAATTAGTTTGTCAATTATAAAAAGAAAAGTTCAAAGATTAATTTTATTTGAAAAGTGAGGTAATCAAAGGATCAAAATGAATAAAGCGAAATACACATGCAATTCAAGAGAGATTAAGATCATTCAAGTTAGTTGAATCAAGAATCAAAAAGAAATATAGGTCAATTTATTTATTGACTGAACACTGTAAATCAGTTGCACTGTTCATTTGGCTAGCCGATGATGTGTTTGAAAAGTTATAGACGGACGACTTCCTGTCCGGGTAGTTGAAGGTAAATGAGCAACTAGTTGATCTTTCCTACCAACTAGTCATTATAACGTCTAATTTTTACATATAACAATTATTTTGAGAGGTTAAAAAGACCACAATTGGGTCATGAGACCAACTAGAGAGTTGCCAAGAGCCTAAATACACTGGAGAGAGCATTTAAGTTCATGCTTGTTATTTTATAACATACATTGAATCTAGTTCATCAGTTTCGAGTTTTATATGATTATGCTAGTGTATTAATTAGAGAATTTGATGGGGTGTACGCTTTGAGAGTTCCTCTTAATCCTAAACAAGATTCACAAAAATGTTACTTTTTACCAGCGACATAATAAGACTATTATAAGTATATCTCTTCACTCTTGGAAAATAATATATTGTATAGAAGTTCCCCTTCACTCGAAGATACATCATTCTTGAGTAAGAGTTTGAGAAGTGAACATAATTCAATATTGTTTGACTAAATTATTATAAATATTTTGTCTCTCTTTTTATTATTATTATTATATTTGTTTTCTAAATATTTATGTACAATTTTCATAATTATTCATTATAATATAAAATTTATTCATTAATGTTTAAATAGACCATTCACCCCTTATTTCTAAAAAATTATTATTTTAAATAAAATAAAGTGTAAAAAATTATTATTTTAAATAAAATAAAGTGTCACTCATATTTTTAATATAAATTAATTTGAGATTAAGATTAAAAAATAAAAAAGAGTCATCACTTATTTTATTTTAGAGAAAATAGGAAAAACTTTTATAAAAAAATTTAATGCTCCTAACTAAAGGAAAAGTAAATTAGAGCTCTAATGTAAATACTATGTTTTATTGGTCTTAGCGGTAACTTGAAATTAAAAAACATTTTAAGACAAAAAAAAAAAAGAAAGCATAGTTAATTGCAAATGTAAAGATATAATGGTGGCGTACATGTGACTTTGAAATGATTTTTATATAATATTAAATGTACTAATTATGATATGACAATGTTAATGACTTTTGACAAAATAATTAGCACGGCCAGTAAATTAACTAAAAAAATTATGACATTAATTACATCGATTAAAAAATGAGGTTAATGAATTGTAATTAAATCTTATAGATGATTAAGACAACAAAAACGTCTAAAAAGAGATAAAATTGACAATTTCGACCTGATTATCTTTGAGTCTTAGTTGGTAACCAATAATAAAAAGATGAGAATGAGAACGAAATTACACCCTTTATTTTTTAACTGAATGAGAAATCAAATATATTATTAAAATATTATCAATTTTTATTAAAATATTGATTTTTATCATAATATTATCATAATATTATCTTTTTATATTAATTTCTTTAATAATTATTTATTTCATTTCATTGGTATTTTATTCTTATTATAAAAATCATTCATAATTATTTAAAAATTAATAATTTTATAAATCATTGAAAATTTTTGATTAATTAATTATAAAATATAAAATATTTTAATTAATTATCTACAAAATAAATTATATAATAACTATATAACTGTTTTTATTATCATTTTTAATATCTTACACCAAATATTAACGTAGCTATTAACTTTGTTAAATAATATATCAAGCATGCATAATCAATAATTTCATTCCTGTTCTAATTTTGAGTATTCATTCTTATTCTTATTTTTTTTATTTCAATTCCTTCATTGGTTATCAAACGAGACGTTAACAAGACTGGATAATGTTGGAATGAAATAAAATATACACGGACTGGAGTCTCCCGTTTATGTTCAGCAAATCTTAAATATAGCAACTAAACATTCACATTCCTAAAATAGGGTCTTCTTATCCACAATCTCATGACCCCCATATCACATTCTGATCTCACATTGGAAACTTGTAATTCTAAAGTATGCAAGAAGGATTGTAACATCAAATGAGTAGCCCGAGTACGGGGATTACATCATTGCACAGAGGTAGAACAAGAAGAATAGAAGAGCAGCTGCTCCAAGAATCAAGCAGATAGTCCAACAGACCTTTCTGAGCAGTCTTGATGAAATGCAAGAACTAAATTGCTTGATCCGCTTAATGCGCAAGAGTAGAGAACAGTTAATAAGTTCGTAGCTAATGAAATACTATTTAGAATTGGTACAATAAGACCAAATGGCTACCTGCATTCCACTCGTGGTTTCATCCTCTGGCTGCACAAAGGATCAGAATCAGAAGCATAATAAGTAGAAAATTGGGAACTTTTCCTGGATAATCCTACTTACAAGAAGAGGTTTGAGAAGTTGCGGATCGTCATTGGTGAAAGTGAGTTTTACGGAGCCTGCATCAGAATAGATATAGACTCAACTTTACAGGAATTGTACCTAAGAATCCAAGTCTTCCTTCCTTGTCAAATATTTTGTGAAGTCTGTTCATATAATCATATCCTTGTCACACATGCTGTTAGATTTGAGACTAGCAAATATGCCAAGTTCCATGAGCATCAGTTAAATTATGGTACTTCAAACGATAGCCTTTAGCTCTTTTGCAGATGATGCTAACAATAGTCACTTAGTCTATATCCAGAAAAAAAAAAAAAAAAGTGAGCCATTCACCGCAAACTTAATCATCTATTCATTGACCGTTTCCTTCCGAACAAGACAGTCGATTCTCAGTACGGCTTGCAAGTTTAGTTTTGACATACCTTGGCCATATCTGCCAGTAGTTTGGTTAACCTCTTTTGTCTCTGCAGCAGGTAACTTTCCTACACTGCATAGAAGTAAGAGATATGCGTTTAAAGTTTATTTCAAAGAAAGTATCAACTTGTTGAAGATGACTCAAGTGGCTTGATTATGTTTCCAGGAAATTAAATGAGTTTGTACCCTATTTCAAAGAAATAAACATGAATGGCATTTAGATGACACTGCAAAATTCAGAATCCAACCGGCGTATTAGAAAAAATCCAAGTATCTATTATTCCAAAGGGGTTTATCTCCATGATGTTATTCTGGTTTTCAATCCATAAAAAGTAGTCACTTTTCTCAGGGGAATTTAAAGCTGCTAGATTACAACTATCATTGAAGAGAAGATACATGCCTCTTCGAAGGTGCGTGTGAGGCGAGATTGAGGGCCAGTTTCCTTGTCCTTAGCCGTAAATCTGACAGCAATTTCCATCGGAATTCCAGATCTCTTTCAGTTCTGTAAATGCAGTGTTGCATTTCACTCAAAATTCAAAGCTTAGCTAATTAAGTACCACTTTAGAGCAGGGTTTTATGGTTCTACATTCCCAAGCAAATCTCAGAATCACAGACTGCAGAAACTTATGCAAAGGCCAAATCATCTTCTTTTCGGATCCTTATCGATTTGTAGTTTTCCCTTTCCCGCAGATAGAAAATATCATAACTTAAAACATAATGGTGCTAAAACTTGGCCTTAAAATATATTCCATCATACAGAAATGTAGACGTAGCAAGCAGTTATCAGAACTCAGAAAGCAAGCACCTATTCAAATGAAGGTAAAAGGATTTAGGAATCCACGGATAAGCAACTTGACGTAGATCAAATCTCGAGAGGGACCACAATGGATAAAACCATTTTAAAACAAGATTAATCACCAAAATGAAAAGAGAAGTGGCTCTAAGAAACAGTAGAGTATCAACCGCAATCCAGAGGAAGTCAATCAGAGAGCCAAGAAAGCATGAAAATTGAGAAAAAAGCAAGACATACAGGAAGAGTTTAGGAGGTGGGTTATGAAGAAGAGTTTCGAGGTGATCGAGCTTGACTCCAACTCCTAAAAGCTTGGACAGAGCAGTGTCTCTGATTCTAAGTCTGTGTTCGTGGGCCAGGTCCTTGTTCGTGATTCTGCTTTCTATATCCTCCACCAACTTTGACACCTCTTGTGCTTCTCTCAACCATGCATCTATAGAAAGAGAGTAATCAGCCATATCTCTATCTCTTTAATCTCCCTCTAAAACAATAAAGCAAAACCTTTGTGCAACAAATAGCATACAAATTTCATCTCGATCTCTATCTCCTTCTAAAAGAATAAAGCCCAAAACTTTCTATAATTAATGGCATACAAATCCCATGAAAGAAAAACCCTCGTTTTTTTTTTTCTTTAAAGAGTCTGGGGGAATACAGATTGAATCTTTACATGGCCATTCTTTAGGTGACAGTTCAGGAGTGGAGAAAGATACAACACACTTTGAGGTACATGATTGTCCAGCTAATATGTCCACTTGTGGATGGGATAGCTTCTGTTCTTGGACATATGCGCTCTAGTCTAGAGATTGATTTCTATGTTAATGGTAATACATTTTTCCATATCTTAACAGCTTCCACTTCAGTGTTGATCTTTGCTCATAATTAATGATTACATCAGATTGAAACTTTTACTGATTACGATCAATGTCATCCAACTGTCAAGGTTGGCTCTCAGACAGTAAAGGTGTCTTTTCTTTTTTCACTGTTGGATCTCAGACCGTAAAGGTTTCTTTTTTCACTGTCTTCTACGATAACTTGTGAAGAATGCAAGTGCTTGGAATGGAAACTATTGAAGTAGGAGATTCCATTGGTGTGACAAACTGGAAATGGCACTTGTTAAGTGTCTTCATTAGGTTATTGCTTTTGGAAACTATTCAGGTGTGTTCTCAATAGTTTATCTATCATATATATGCTTCTTAGGGTTGTCCTATGTTTTAAAATTATATTAAATACTTTATAATATTAATTTTATGAAAAATGTGAGTGATTTTATTGAAAACTATTACGGATTATGATTCAAACAAAAACATTTAGATAGTTAAGAAAATATAAAAAATATAAAAAACTTTTGAATGGGCTCCATATAGTTCATCTTTCTACCAGACCAATCATTCTCGCTTTCGTGGATCTTTTCAATGCCATACACAGCAAGAAAAACAAAAGGAAACATAATTTGTGGGAGCACAAAGCTTTCAATGCCAATAATTATATGAAAAAAGTTATGAATGATTGCATGTTATAGATAAGAATGGAAACAGAAAAAGAGGCTAAAGACATAATAGGGGGAAAAAAAAAACAGATAAAAGTGTAATAAAATTTGAAGTAGTCCATGCCAAATGTTGAATACACAAGCATTTATTGAATTCTTATTACGTAAATTATATCCCTTAATCCTAAAAAAATGATATTTGATTTAATTAATGTTTTAAAAATAGGACCAAAGTCAAACTGACAGATAAAATGTTTTAAGTTTAAAAAGTTCAACGTGATTGTCATAAAATAGACTAAAAATTGGATAAAATTAAACAATTTAAAATATGATTAAAAAATATTGTCCTTATTCATCTAAAAATTTGAAGTTTAATTAAAAATTAATTAAATTATTTTAGTTTATAAGATCTTATTAATTTACAAAAATTAACTAATCAATAAATAAACTGATAAGTTTTTAACAATGAGAGTTATTAAAGTAAATAAAACCATAAAATCAAACGGTTTAAAGTTTTTACTGTTAAATCAGTTGAATTTTTTAACCATTAGATTTAATACATCTTTTTTATTATTTTTAACTATTGAGTTGAAACAAAAAGATTATTTGGAGTACACTTGTCTCTTACTTATTTCAACTAAGAAAGACATAAATATTATTCGATTTAAGCACATTTATATACGAAATATTAATAAATGAATGGTATATAGTTTTGAACTGAAATGAATATGATGAACCATCCTATTAAATGTTGAGGAAATTTATATAATATTCATATTGAATATTAATATATTAAATGTTAATAACCCCATTGATGGTAAGTTTCCGCTATCAATTATGGGAACAGAATTTACCTCAAGTGACTTCAGATTTGACTAGACGAGGACAATGAAAGGCATGATTAGTTTAGTATTCATAGCATAGCATGCGATCTTGTAGTTTTCTTTTTTAAATGACGGATTTAATGTCAAGTTTGCTTGTAACCTAGGCTAAAGCATATTTATTACATATGTGGACCCTTGGTTAGACCACGATAACAATAATAATAATAATGACAATCCCAATGAAGGACCTTTAAGTAAGTAATGAATTGGATGGACCCAAACTTTAATAAAATGTACATAAAAAAAAGGTGTAGATGAATCCATAAAGTTGTTGCACCACTGGTTTCTACTCTTAGTCTAACAACTACTTGCACAAACTAAAACCTTATGACCCAACAAAATAATGGTTCAACCTTAAAGTTTTGATTAGAATACAATTTAATTTCTAATATTTAAGTTTAATCCTAATATCTCTCGAAGAATGAAAATTTAACGAGATCAAATTTTTTTCAATTAAATATTACTTCAATTTTAATATTTTAAAATATGTTGATGGATCATATTCTCATATGTAGTCTATATATGACATAATAACATGGCGAGTCCTATCAATAGATTTAGAAAATAAATTAGTTATTAATAGTTTTATTTAATTTTAATAAATATACAGAATTTATTTTGTAAATTTATTGGTGAGATCTGCATGAAATAATGTGGCCCACAAGCGAGAGTACTGTAACAAAATATTTTTAAAAAAGTGTACAAAAATTTCACCTCATTAAATTTTTTATCTATTGAAATTTTATTTTGAATATTTTAAAAATCTCAAAATTTAATTTAGATACTTTAAAATGTTATAATTATAAAAATTTTAAAATTTAAATTATGCTTATTAACCCAACAAAATACATTGATGGATTGATTGAATTTGGATAGGCCCATTAAACTACAAAAAGGCCCGAGTGGGGTCTAATACATGCAACCGACCACGTGAACTCTCCTCCTTCACGTTAACTTTGACGTGTCATAAAGTTGTGGTGTTGATAGTTTTAATTTGTTTGTACATTAAAATGACTTTAAGATTTTAAATAAAAGGAAACAACTCTTAACTTAGTCATAATTTAATATAAATTTACTAATACCAATTCAGCTCCCTTAGAGAACAGATTCTATATACTCATACTTAACCAGGTAATATTAATATACAACACAAGTACATGTTTTTGGATATGAGTAGATATGGGGTATGTGATATGATGAGGCTGGAAAGGAGTGGAAGGAAGGAATGGCTTTGAATGCTTTTAGTTGGAAGCAAAACAAAACAGGTGTGTTATGTTTTGTTCAAACTTACAACTCCTACTTGTTGACCTAAGCCTGCGACCCACATGCTCAAATCTAACAACTCTTACACATTCTCTCGCATCTTATTGTTTAATGAGGTTATTTATTTATTAAAGTGTTTGTTGAGGAAAAATTGAATTCAATCTGAGACGTGCTTTGCATTATCTTTGACCCACCTGACCCACCCCACGAGAAGAACAACAACTTCCCAATTGTCCCACTCCTCTTCCCTGTATCATATAAAGTACTTTGCAGAAATGAGTCGATTGTTTGTTGTGTACGCTAAAGTTGGCGTCTTTGCTATTTCATTAACCTGGACCTGGAGTTTATAATGTTTCAGATCAACTCTGTGCTTTAAAGCTCCAGTCTTTTCCTCCCTCTCTCTTTCTCTCTAGATATATATATTTACATGCGAGTATGTCAGGTTAAAAGAAGGTGACGAGAGAGAGAGAGAGACAGAGAGAAAAAAAAGATGCTCTTTTCCCTTTGGCAGTGAGATGCAATCTTCAAAACCCAGCCTTTCCAGCAATACCCTGTTCCCATATTCTTCACAGTTGCCTTTTTCTTGTTCCCTTTGGTTGTTCAAGCTGTCACTTTCTTGAGCACAGGTATCTTGTATTCTTCTTCTTCTTCTTTTTTTAAAAAAGAGAAAAAAAAGTTGATAAGTGTAACCTGAAAATTTCAAAATTTTGAATTATTTAGCTGCTGGTAATGCTAATGACAGTGAAACAAGTCTTCTTTTTCTCTGCTTCTCTCATCAGTTACTTTACTACTTAATTCCCTTTGTCTTCAGGTTCCTTACTTTCTCCAAGCTTTTGATTGACGGCTTATGTAGAAATGCATCCAGGTAGATCAGACCTGGTTCAAATCCAGGCTTGATTAGCTTTTATCTTAATCATTTTCGGGATGGGTTTTTGAGGTGAGAGCTCTTGAGAATTTTTGACTGCTTGCTTCTGCAACTGCTTGCTTCATTTCTGAGTCTCCCCCTTTCCCTTCTGTTTGCGAATTTCAGCTGCAAGGTTGTTATTAGAACGGCGCAAAGGAGACACAGTGATATATAGAGTAAATCTTGCGGTAGCAGATTGGAGAAATTGGGTGCCAAGAATGAGGGATTTTCCGTCTTGTTTTGGCGAAAATGGAGTACAAGTGGCCGATTCTTCATCTTCAACTACTAGTAAGCATGCCCAAAATTTGGTTACTTGTGTGTATCAATGTAGAATTCGAGGCAGGTCTTGCTTGATCACCATTACATGGAGTAAGAATTTAATGGGTCAAGGTTTAAGTGTTAGTATCGATGATTCTGCCAATCAGTGTCTATGTAAGGTGGACATTAAACCTTGGTTGTTCTCAAAAAGAAAAGGGTCCAAGAGTTTAGAAGCATATTCTTCAAAAGCTGACATTTTTTGGGACCTATCTTCAGCTAAATTCGGATCGGGGCCTGAACCATTAGAGGGATTCTATGTTGGTATTGTTGTGGATAGACAGATGATTCTCCTTCTCGGAGATATGAGGAAAGAAGCTTTCAAGAAAACAAGTGCCACTCCTATTCCTTCCACGGCAGTGTTGGTTGCAAAGAGGGAGCATATTTTTGGGAAGAAAGTGTTCAGTACCAGGGCTCAATTTTGTGACAAGGGTCGAATTCATGATTTAGCAATTGAGTGTGACACAGTTGGCACCAGTGATCCTTGTCTTGTGCTCCGTGTGGACTGTAAGACTGTGATGCAGGTGAAGCAGCTCCACTGGAAGTTCCGGGGGAACCATACCATAATGATCGATGGGCTGGCGGTAGAAGTTTTCTGGGATGTCCACAATTGGCTTTTCGGTACATCAGCTGGAAATGCTGTTTTTATGTTCAAGGCATGCCTCTCAGCTGAGAAGTTATGGGCTAGCCAACCATTTTCAGATCCCAATATGTTACACTGGTTCTTCTCACAGAGATACCTGGATGCCAAGTCACAAAATCTAGGTTTTTCACTGATTTTGTACGTTTGGAAGAATGAATAGAAAGACTCAAGAGTATATGCTTTCAAGTCCTAACAAAATCATTAAGTGAATTGCCAATGTTATCTATTCATGTGATCAATTACACTTCGTGTGATTGAACGAGATCTGTTTGTATCTTTTCCACTTCTTCCTGGTTGATAACACAAAAAATTAAATGGATCATATACAATTTTATGATTTTAGGTTGCGTTTGATTCTTCGGCAACCATTTATAAGTTTCATGTTCTACTTTCACTATTTACACTAAAAGAATATGTTAACCAAGTGCTTGATATCAGGATGAAGCTTTTCAGTAGTTTTTTGAGATTTTCTTCTCCCCCGTGCAGCATTTAACACAAAATTTTCCACCGTGCTTTTTCTTATTGGTAAGTTAATTCAACCAATCCTATTTAACTATTTTGTACACTGTTACTGAAGATTGCTCTCCTTGTGTTACTGGTGCTTTGGTTATTGCAGCTAAACCGGAGACAGAATTCAATATTGAAACATGCGTCATATTCCTACAGGTCACTAGGATTCACCCAGTTGTACATCTTAGTTACTATAAGTTTTCTTGTTACTAGTAAATCTTAGAATAATATATGATTCTGTCTTCGGCATTACCAATAACTCAAGCTTTGGGATTGAATAGTTTTGCGACAAAGGGAAGCCATGCAACATGGGCGCTGATAATGCCCATATTTTGTGAAACCTGCAGGTTCTGTTTAACTTATGCTCTTACTTATCTGTTTGTGATGCTACTTGTATAATATATCCAATCAAAATATAGATATAAATGTCTGTGGACACCCACAAAACCAATCTGTGTATATTTTCAAAGTTTAATATATGTTCATATGTACAAGCATGTGCTTGCTGCTGAAGATCTTGAACCGTTTTGAAGTCCATGCTTCTTGCAACCCTCCTCTCACCCAAAGCCACTTAATAAGTGTGAAAGATTCATATCAACATATTGTTTCGTGCATAATAAGAAGTTTTTGAGCGATTCATATCACTGTATTGTCTCATGCAAAATAAACTGATCTTCTCTTGGTATTCTACTTCTTTGATTGATCAAAGAAAACAAATTAGCTACCGCGTGAAACAAACTTTGTAATGTTTGTTACAATTGTTGTTCTTGTTTTGTGGAGTAATTTTTACAGCAGTATGAATTATTTCTCACTGAGAGTTTTTCAGTTCAGTTCATTTTTTACAGTTTGCATTAGAGGTGTTAGTATTGGTTGCCTGGAAAGTTTAAGAAGCAAATCACCTTATGCAAGTTTAAACAAAACATGTCCTCAACTATGTTATTTGATTTTACAAATCTCAACCAAAAATTTATGAGTTTTGAGTTTTGATTTTTAATTTTGGTTTTAGGTTTTGTTTCTATTAATTGGCGGTGATACCAATTGATTGGTAAATTTTCCACCACAAATGTAAATTTAAGTATAGTTCTTCATTTAGGCTCTTACTGGATTCAAACCATTTATTTTACCTGTCACAACTTAACAGTATAGTATATTTCTGTTTATAGTTGGTCATTGTTTGATATGCAATTATATCAGGGACCTCCAAAGGTGGCTGGTAGAGTTTCAATAGGAAACTGATTTGCAAAAATGTGAGAGACCAGTTTGGTTGAATGCAGAATTGCATTTGTTCCCCCATCTACGAGTTAGTAAGCTTGCCTGGCACTCTATCGAAACACGCAGAACTGAACACTCAACCATAGCAAAGGGAACTTTCATATTCACAGGTAGAAAGAAAAGACCTTATTCTAAGAGGGTCAGGAAAAAGTACTGAAACTAGATCAAGAGCTTATCCTAGCACTTCCACTGTATGGCGTGGAATTGGGATCGTGAGATCTTTAGGCTAGCTGGTGTCAACAAATAAAACTTGATTGAGCAGTTTCAGAGGTTCAGATCTTGTGGCAACCGGCAAGAGGAGTTCATTTGCGAATTATCAAAGGTTTTTATATTTATGACTGCAGAGTGAAGCTTGCAGTAAAAGACAATAACTTTCAGGAGATTTTCAGGATCCTGTTGCTTGAAATGCTAGTTCTGAACCCAGGTGCATAATTGAGACCTTTGAACTGAAATTTAGATGAAGCAGGAAGCTTCAGTAGATACATCATCCAGTGGATATAAGATTCTAAGGAATGCTGACATTGATCATGTTGACAGTTATCAATTTTGTGCGATAGGTTGGTTTTCCCATTACTGCAATGTTAGATGAAAAATGTCAGGAGTCTCTTGGTCTGCTTCAGAGTTCACTGGTTGGAATTTACGTCTTCTTTTCAGTAATGTGTTGGAGGCTTTTGTTGCTCTTGTATACTGTTTTCAGTAAGGACTAGTGCTCTTCTAGGCCCCTATTTATTCTTTCATCTTAACAACTACAAGGAAGCGGTCAATGAGTGGCTTCTCCATCATTCAGGTACAGAAATTTTGTTTAGAAAACATGCCGGCCTCTGTTCATTACCTGCTGAGAAACCCCACAATAATTGCTTGACTTGAAGTTCGATGCTGGTTTAGTCATTGGACATGGAATGTCAAATCTGAAATAAAATTTGAATAATTATGTTTATTTTTAAGAGAACGTGGATATAAGTTAGAATTAAATATTAGAAATAAGATATTAGAGGAATACTATTCCGATATTATTAAAATATTTTTAGTATATTGTTAAGATATTGATTATTATCAAAACCATAAATTAGAGTTTTTTATATTTAAAATTTTTAATAATATTTAATTTTGTTTATTAATATTATATCAAGTAAAGCAGGATTTTTGTAGTTATTTATTTTTTTCATAAAAAGCATTCATGATTATTTAATAATTTATGAATCATAATTAATTATAAAATAAATCATTTAATAATTAAATATGAGTAAAATTGTTGATCATCAGTCATAATATGTTATCAAATAATAGCATAATTCTTAACTTGTTTAATCTCATTCTTATTGAGTATGTACTAAATACGAATAATCAGTAATTTAATTCTTATTTCAATTCTTGTTTTCTATTTTATTTTTTATTTCGATTAGGTTTCATAAGTTGAATATTTATTTTCTAAATTTAAAAAATTTTCAAATATTTTTGTATACTTAATCGTAAAATATTTTTTTAATATAAGGTATAAAACCACATTATATTTATTCCAGTCAACACATATGGTAGTTTGTACGATTAAAAAGTGTCCTTAAATTAAAGAAATCTTTCACCAAATTATTTCAAATAGTTCTTTGAAATCAATAATTAAGGATAAAAATGGTATTTGATGATTTTTAAATTTACTTTTTTGTTTATGTTTTTAATATGTATGTAGTCTTAATTATTATTTTCAATTTTGTATATATAATAGTTTGTATCACGTTGTAATAAGAGCAAGAATGAAGGAAATAAGTTTTAGATGACAAACTTACAACTAACTTCTCTCTGTACAAATATGTTTGATACTACTTAAGATTTATTGGTGTAATTGAATATTGTATAAATTATATCTAAATAGTCGAGTAATCAATATATTATTTACTCTAAAGTAATTAAAAAGACTGTTTTATTATTCTCGAATATTATTGGTTTAAAATTTTTTAATCAAGATAAAATGATATTTTATAAATAATTTTTTAAATGTCATTAAGAATCGGTTACTAACGTTGTTTACAATATGAATGAATTCAAACAAATTATAAATTAATTCCATAATGTATATGATGAAATGTATAGATTTTTATGAAAACAAATCATACGTAAAAAGGTCAGTAAAAACTATTTTAATTCTAATATTTAAATGATTATGATATATTACTGGAAGCCACTCTTGATATATTAATAAAACTTGTTTAATTATAAATTCAAAGATAAATTAAAGAATATAATTTATCTTATCTTAAATATAATTCATAATTGTAATTTATATTCATTGTCCACATATTTAAGATCTGGATCAATCACACTCAAAAATTGATTGAAGATAAAAAATATTATTTAATTAAGTTGGACTTAAATGTAGAATTTAAAAGTCAATTTGATCCTCTTACCTAGGGATCCCAAACAAGAGAAACCTAAGAGAGCCATTAACTCCAACCATCGTCCATTAACGATCCTTGCTAGATTTATATTTTAGCGTCAAATCTAAAATATTTAATAAATATATCAAAATTAGATATTAGATTTTATTAGAACCTAATTACCACTTACTTAGAATTAATTATAGTTATAACTAAAATATACACAGAATTATAATTAAAATTTAATTAAATTACTAAAAAGTTCAAATCATGTTATAAATAGGTGTAAACAGGCAGCCATGACAAACCTCTCTTTGCATTAGCAATAGAGTTATCTCAACTTATTTATATAGATATTATTACAAGCCGAACACCTGTGAGGCTAAAATGGTTTTTAATAACCTATTTTATAAATATGTTTTACGAGGAAAGAAAATCAAGTTTCGTAATAAAATATAATTTATAATTTATTATCTTTATGAATTATAATATAAAACTAAAGAGATATTGTTTTCCAAAAAATCATGAATTTTTTATTTTTATCAGTATGCAGCTGTTGAGATTGCATCGCAATTTCGCAATAAGAATGTCACTGTGAAGCAGTATCTTTATTTTGGATTTAATAAAGAACTTAGATGACAAACTTACTAATAACTTCTCTCTCTATTTCATTATTTAATCACTTTAATCTGCAGTAAATTAGGTTCATATTTTTAAAATTTATAAATTTATACAACGTTAGCTTTGGTTAGGATCATAAATGTATTTATGATCTTATGTGAGATGTGTTTGTTTATATTCTACAATTAATCAATTATTTATATACTTGTAACATAATTAATTAAATACTTTTTTATCTTGTTTAATTAACTAACTTATAAAATCAATCCTATGAGATTAATATAATTTTCAAATAAAATTATGTTGATATCATAATTATGAGACCCATATGATGTTTATTACCTCTAAAATGTTCACAATAGCTGTTCTATTAAGATTGAGCATTAATAAAGAAAAAAGACTAGATTATTTTATATTTATTTCTTATAAAAGAAGTCATTGATCTCATAGAGTAAAGTATATTGATACTTAAACAAAAGTATGAGTGTTTATTAAACAAAAATTTACTAAACTGACATGATATAAGAATTTTATACAAAACATTACTTGCGTGTCTATCAAAATTCTCTTAATGATGATTGTATATTATTTAACTTAAGATTTCTAAAGTATTGTATATAAGGATTGTCATGTTGCTACTTCTTGAGACCTATTGGTAGTCACTAGACACGGTTTAAACTATATAGAGATAATCGAGTAATCAATTTATGATTCGTTACCTTAAAGTAATTAGAAAAATATTTTATTATTCTTAATTATTATTGATTCAAGAAATTCTTGACCAAAAAAAATGATACTTTAAGGATAATTTTCAAAATGTCATTAAAAGTTCAATCACTAATGTTGTCTACTATAACGATATTCATCAATTCCATACCATTTTAAGTTAGAATATTGTACGATGAAATAATTGGATTTTATAAAAGAAGTCATACACAAAAATGTTACCTAAAACCACTTTATTCTAATATTTGGGTGATTATGATTAGGAATGGCAATGGGCCCAGGCCCAAGCCTAACTTTATTTTTAAAAAATTAAAAAATGACATCATTTTGTACCTTTCCGTTGGGCTATGGGCTAGCCCCGATCGGCCCAAGCAATCTCGACCTGTGGTCGGGTTCATGGCCCTATCAACTCAGGTCAAAGTTGGGCTAGGTCACAGTTGGGCCGAACCACATTTGTCACCCTTAGTTATGATGTATTGTTAAATGTCAATCTTAATCTTTTAGTATAAATTATTTAATTAGAAATTCAAAGATAAATTAAAGAAGTACATATTTCTTACCTAAATATAATTTATGGTTTTAATTTATATCCATTGTCAGTATATTTAGGAAACAAATGGATTACACACAAAAAATGATTGAAGAGAGAAAATGTAATTTAATCAAGTTGAACTTGATTGTAGAGTTTAAAAAATTTTAGATCAATTTTGAGATATTTAATAAATAGATCAATAGTACCATATTAAATCTTGTTGAGATGTAAGAGTATTTAAATAGAATTAATTTAATTAAAGCTTAATTAAAAATTATAATTAGAATTCAATTAAATTATTAAAAGGTTCAAGTCATATGAAAAATATGTATAAGCTGGCAGTCTTGGCATACCTGTCTTTACATTATTTGTAGAGTTATCCCAATTGTTTATGTGAATATTATTAAAAGATCGACACTTCATGCTTATATGACTAAAATGATTGAAAATAACCCATTGTAGAGATTGGCTCTACAAGGGAGTTAATAAAAGGAAAACCTTGTTTCATTACAAAGAATTATTTATGAATTATGCTTTTATTATATTTATGGATAAATTATGTTACGAAATTAGAGAGATTTTAGTTTAGAAAAATCATAAAAATTTATTTTTGCATTACGCACCTAATGGGATTGTTTTTCAATAAGAATATCATTCTAAAGTAATATCTTTATTTTGGATTTAATATATAACAAAGTAAATAGATCTAAAAGAATATGGAAAACTTGCTAGACTCATCATTCGCATGCTCTATTATATATGGTTTCAAAGCATTTTTATGAACTTGCAAAGTAGTCTTGCTTGAACAATTAGGTCCTAATCAAAGTATTTTAGTTTAAGAGAATTGTTGGACTGAGGCTAGCTTCCACCCTTTTTGTCTAATAGAATTTCACGAATCTAGTTAAATTTGTTATGGTTGGGTTCTTGAGTATCGAAGTTTTTCTTCTTGAATATTATACTATTTCTTACCCTCTATACCGCATAAATGGTATAACTTAATACTAACATGATCAAGATTTCGCCTCCCTTATTGTATAATTTAACTTTATTGGCCCATTCCACCAGTTTAGGCCACTGATCCTCACTGTAGACTACGTTGTAAAGGAATAGTAAAAGGGTCTAAACAACAGAAGAAAATTGATAGATAAAGAATAAGTGGTTGTGAGATTCTTGGTGAAGATTGCACATAATACAAGCTTTGTCTCTGTAATAAACACAAGGAACTCTATCCTTAGTTTTTAGCCTGTGTTTTATCTACAATTTGGATACCCTAAAGTTTGGATACTTCCCGTAAAAATCTCCAAAGCAAGTCTGATTGGAAATTTCCTTAAATTGTGTCTCAATCCTCTAAAAGAGCCAAAGGAATAGTTTGGTATGTTGTTTCTAATATAAGCAAAACCCCTCAGGTAAGATGAGGGCTAGTTTCGTGAGTTACTAATGATGATTAGAGACATCTTGACTTGATTTAGAAGATCTGTACTTGTTGACCTAATATTAAGCAGATTATGAAGAGGCCCTAGAGGATGTCAATTTTCATGCCACGACCAAGTGCTTTGACACATTTCCTACTATTACCTTAAGTTTAACCTTTAAAGACTCTCTCAATTTTAGAACATATTGTGAAGTCTATGAGATGAGTGTTTAGTTTTTTCCTTAAGAACTGCATATGGATCTATTGGACCCATAATGATTCTGAATTTTAAAGAATCTTCTGAAACCTCTTGACCAAAAACACTCTCTTCTTCAATATGATAGATTGGAACCAAAGTCCAATATTTACCTTAGGCAAACAAATGTCATTCCATATGATTTTCGGCATTAAAAGTATCATTCCTATTATCAACCCTTGGGAATTTCCTTAAATTGTGTCTCAATCCTCTAAAAGAGCCAAAGGAATAGTTTGGTATGTTGTTTCTAATATAAGCAAAACCCCTCAGGTAAGATGAGGGCTAGTTTCGTGAGTTACTAATGATGATTAGAGACATCTTGACTTGATTTAGAAGATCTGTACTTGTTGACCTAATATTAAGCAGATTATGAAGAGGCCCTAGAGGATGTCAATTTTCATGCCACGACCAAGTGCTTTGACACATTTCCTACTATTACCTTAAGTTTAACCTTTAAAGACTCTCTCAATTTTAGAACATATTGTGAAGTCTATGAGATGAGTGTTTAGTTTTTTCCTTAAGAACTGCATATGGATCTATTGGACCCATAATGATTCTGAATTTTAAAGAATCTTCTGAAACCTCTTGACCAAAAACACTCTCTTCTTCAATATGATAGATTGGAACCAAAGTCCAATATTTACCTTAGGCAAACAAATGTCATTCCATACGATTTTTAGCACATTCCTATTATCAACCCTTGGGAATTTCTTCAGTAATCTTTCTTTAGCTTTGATTAGATTCAGGACCAGGGAAGGGAAGGTTGGAAGTCGATGGAGAGAGAATAAGGAAAAAGAGAAAAGTTAAAGTTGTACTATTATATTATTTTTATATCAAACTACAGGAAGAGTTAGTCTAAAAAACACAACAAAATGTCAAAATTTTACCGTGAGAATTGTATGGTTGCTTAATCATTCAAGTTAAAAGAATGCATATGAATCTAGGCCAGATAATTTCTCTTAGATAGTACCGACTTCGGTAGAAATTCCTCAAATTTGAAATATATAGGAATAATTGGTCAAATTGTAAAAGAATTTATTGTCGAACTCTAAGATATGATGAATTTATCTTATTCAAAAGTGAAGAATATTTACACCAAAATTATATTGTGATTGGTTTAATAGGCATTTTCTTTTAAGTTCAGATTAGCAATGAGATCTTTAGTAAGCATTCTACATGCACTTTATATATCAATAATATTCGTTGCTAATAATAATAACTAACCATTATAAGAAAGCTTACACACACTAATAATTTTACTAACATTTTTTACTGGTAATCTTAAATGAGATAAAAGACATATTTCCTAAGTGAATTTTCTCTTTTTTACTAATATTTTACGTGGTTTAAAATTTCTTAAAAGGCTCTTAGTGCCTATTTGGTTGAGCTTATATCAGTAGAGCTTTTGTTAGTAGAGTTTTTCTAAGAAGAGCTTTTTTAAAAAGTCAGTTGACTGTTTAGCTGTCAATTAAAAAATAACTTTTAAAAAAGAGCTTCATACAATAGACTGTTTGGCAACAAAAAAATAAAAAGCACTTTTATTAATTTTAACTATATTTTATTTTATAATAAAATTATTTAAAAT
>JANZXR010000003.1:26040578-26124396 GCA_027575705.1 Erythroxylum echinodendron
GTAAAACTAATTTCAAAAATAAATATTAAAACATATAAAAAATTTAAATAATATTATATAAATCTCAAAATAAACATGAATATGTGTTTGTGGATATTGTTTGAATTATGTGTGAAGCATAAGGATAAAAGGGACTAAAAATAGGCTTATTAATTGATATAAAAAATTAACGTAAAAAGTATTTTTTTGAAAAGCTTCAAATTTGAGTTTTTGAATAAGCTGTATTTTAGTTTTTAAAAAAATTATTTCTATTCTAAAAGTGCTTTTAAATTTTACAGTCAAACACTCATTTTTTTCTTAAATAACTTTTACGGTAGAAAAAAATACTTTTCTATTTACCAAAAACTGAACCGAACGCACCCTTAATTTCATTTAACCAAAAGATCCGAAGGGATTATAAGTTATCAAGCAGCTAAAAGCTGGTCAACCTAAGTTACGACTTTCCTGGTAGTTACAGTGCATGAAAGCCTTGGAGCACGTAAGAAAAATGACTGAAGTCACGATCACCTACCATTCAGTTATCCAAAAAATCTCTCTTCAATTTGTGGTTTGGATCGTATAAAATCCTTGCGTCATGAAAGTTTTCTTTTATGATAATTTTTATGAAAATTAATAAAATTTTTAATAAAATATTAACAGAAGACAAACATAAATTTTTTTGTCTACTTGAATAAGCTAAGATAAATATATAAGAATTATTTAAAAGAATTAAAAATTCAAAGATATTATGTATCTAACATATTGATTTATAAATTTATATATTAAAATTTATACTAGAATTATAAAAATACATAATGTTGATATTTAATGACTAATTAATGAATATTGATTTATCATGTTTAATAATTTTATATATTTAAGTAATGTTTTTGGAATTTATTTATTATGTATAATTGGAATTGCAAAAAATTATTATTTATTAATTTATAAAATTTATATGCAATTATTTATAATGTAAATAAATATTTAATATTATGATTTAATAAAAAATAATGTATTTTTAGAAATTAAGAGTATATTGATTATATAATAAATTAATTCATAAAAGATTATTCATTAAGTAATAGTAATAAACACTACAAGAAAAATAAGTTTTTGCGACGAAAATTATCAACGGAAAATAAAGGTTTTCCATTGGGAAATAAATTTGGTGACTGAAATTACCGAAGCAAATAAATGTCGAAGAAACAACCGTTGGTAAATTTAGCAATAGAATTTTGTGTATCCGTTTGTACGATTAATAACAGAATTTTGGATTTCTATCGGATAGTTAAAGAAAATTTACCGACAGACTTATAATATTATGTCGCTACTTTGCCAACAGAATCCTAATATTTCATCAATGAATTTGCCAATAGTAAATCATAGGTTCATCGCTAAAGTTATCAATGAATATATAACAATTTGTCGCTAAAGTTACCGACAAAAACACGAACCGTCGCTAAATTTTTACCAACGGAGTGATATATTCCGTTGGTAACTTATGGACAGATTTATTTATTCCGTCACTAATTAGTGATGGAATGGTATGTTCCTTTAGTATGGTACGTTCCTTCGATAAATATATCGACGGAACGTACCATTCCACTGCTAATTGGTGACGAAAGATTGTAGTTTTGTCCAAAAATTTAACTTTGATAAATTTCTACTCCCATTTCTTACTTCCTACTTGAGTTTTCTATTTATAATCTTATGATTTTTTGTATATTTAATTTCTGTAAATAGTATAACATTGATTGATAAATATAAAGTAAACATTATCCTGATTGTTAATATAACAAAAAATTAAAATATACATGGATACTTATCTTGAAAATAGCTGCAAATTAAAAATTTATACAAAAATTTAAGAGTAGTAAAAAATCAAATACATTCACTTATTCATCTAAGCTATGAAGGTGGTGAAGGCGGATGCTCTGACTACTGTAATTAGATCTTGTCCCTCCCCTTCAACTAATCCATCTCATTACAGAATTGGACTATGTATTCCATCGATTATTGCAACTGAGTTGCCAACCTCTCTACTATGCTCTCAATCTGAATGACTTTTTCATTTGATACGGAACGCCTACTAGATGCAGTTGTGGTGGATGTGAAGGATTGCGAATAATATGCGTTTGCAAATAAACTTAAGTTGAAAATCTTCCATGGTGGTCTCTATCACCCACTGCTTCAAGATATGTTTGACCCTCATCAATAGTTTCAGAATTCTGAGACTGTTGTTCAATGCTTTCTTATATTTGATCCTATCATTATAATTGTTTATGTTAATAAGTGATACTTTTTTAAGAATTAATATTAAAGTATATATTTTACATACATAAAGTTGTCTGCCTTGGGTGTTGACGAAGGTCACACCATTATGCTTCTTAGTGTGAGTATGCAAAAAGAGATGCGTGGTGTAGGCTTCCTGGCCAAAGACTTTTCTTGCATTATAATAAATTGTTATAAGTGAACTACAATTTACAAAAAATTTTATAGAATTTTCTCTATTTTTATGATATTTACCCTTTGTTAGACAAAACAATTTAACTCAACAACACAGCCATTAATGGCACCTGACATTTATAACATTATTATTCTCTATAATGCATATATATTCTCATTTGAAATTTCATACATCAAATTATATTGAAATCAAATTTCATACATCAAAGTACAAAAATCAGAATATAAGTGTAAAGTTTTGATACTTACAAGTTGAAGTGTATGCTCTTGGTGGGTCAAAGATCCTCCAGTGTGTATGGGTAGGCTCTCTCTATCTAATCCTCTACGCATGTTGGCAAAATTATACCCAATATTACTGTCAACGACTTCATATTTCTTTAGATATATATATATATATATATGGTGGTTGTACACCATTCTTGTGTATCGAAGCAAGAAAGTCTTTATAACGTGTATGAGCTCGCCCCTTCCATATATTATAAATTACAGCAACAAATTTTAGATCCCAAACAAATTCTTTCTTAAAAAAGAAAAACGTATTATAAGTACTTATAAATGACAATATTTATAAAATTAGATAAAATACAAAAGATTAAAGAATATATTTTGTGTACCTCAAAATCTTGATAATAAAAATCTTTTGTCGACTGAGAGACATTCTTCCATACATAACCCTCAAGATTTATCCTCTACTTAAACTTAGATGACATATTTCTTAAGCACGTTCTAAACGGAACCAACTTAATATATAAGTTATTTTAGATCATTTTCAAATTAAAACATTTAACTTCAGTATAAAATGCCGTTATCATGTATTACAAAATTTTTAGAAATTTACTTACAAATTGTTGACAATGGTGATGTATGTTCTTCCATCAACTCCCTTAGCTTCAGGTTGGAGATCACCTCCTTCATCCGCAACATTTACCCTTAATATATCTATCGGTATCGGGGTGGTGAATAGTGTAGGGCTGGTGGATGGTGTAGCAGGGCTGCTAGATGGTATAGTGATAGGTACAGAAGGTGATGTCTTATCTGGATGTACAGTAGCATCTGTAGAATGTGATGCTTCACTTGGAAATGCATTGGCTTCTCCAAATCGTTGTAACCTAAACCTTGGCCGCATCATACCCTATTTTCTCTTTAGTGGCATATTTTAAACTTAAAATTCTCATTTTTACTGAATTTTTTAGTAATAGAACAATATAAATTCAATATATAACAATATATTTTTTGATGCAATAATAGATTTATTCAATATACTATCCTATTACAAACTCAAATTAATTGTTATCGGTAGTTAATAGTAAATCAAAATCATCCTCTTCTTTTTGTGAAGAATTAGAATCAAACTCAGGCTCCTCTTCAGATATCTCGCGATCGTTCAAATGTTCATTCTCGTTAAATGTTACACATGCATTTATTTCATAAACATCTTTCTGAAACGTTTCGCTTTCAATTCTCTTATTTTCTCCTTTTCTATGTAATTCAAAAACACCTTTGGGTTTTACTTTGAATACGACCAACCAATCTGATTTATTTCGTCTTGAGCTAGAAAAGGGATATAATACACCTGAATCACTTACATCGCCATCACGAAAGGTTCAGATTGTCTAAATCTTCTTCACTGGTTGATTTCAACTAGATTGTATCGATTGTGCACTTTTGTTCTAACATTCGGAGTTGGATCAAACCATTTACACTTAAATATCACATTTTATTTTGTTGGCAATGCAGGGTACTCAATTTTAAGTATTTCAATAATTTTACTATAGTAATTCGTCAATTCTTCCTACATGTAAACCCCACGATTTATTGTTTCCATGCTATGACTATTATATTCTGTATGAAATTTGTATCCATTAACAAAATACACTAGATATGATTTAACAGTTTGCAAAAGTCCTTTCGTAAGATCACATATGAACTTATTCTCTATTGGATTTTTTGAGGCCTGTACAAAAAAACAATTTATCATATTAAAGAGTATAATGTCATCTAATCTCTTTGATATGATAATTCATCCATTTCAATTATTACAAGTGAAACTTACATATTTCTCGAACTATTGAGAAAAGTATCTTTCAACTTCTTTGTTGATATCATCCTGTATTGTTTCAAGCATTAACTTGCATAACCATTTCTCTTATAATCTAAAAGCATTATTATTTATTTTAGTTGTGAACAGTAGTAACTTCGAAAACTCAAATAATATATTTCAAAATTATCTTAAACTTACTGCACAAAAGGTTGAACCTTTTGACAATTCAATAAAATGTAACCATGAGCAGCCTCTGTTTCTTTTGTTGTTAACATTCTTCTTATTAAACGTCCATATGTTCATCTTGGATATGTGATAATGGATAAGTTACTATCAAAATCACCCGTTTCTCTCCCATCGTCATTACGAGGAACTTTTCTTTCTCTTGTATGCACATGCGACTGAAAATAATGTAAACAAAATGTACTTACTTCCTCTACTAAATAAGCATTACATATCAAACCTTCAACTCTAGCCTTGTTTTTGATGTTTGTCAAGTGATACAAATACCTACATTACAAATAAAGTTATTACAATTATATGATTAAAACATGCTATAACTATTATTTAAATATTAATTATAATTACCTCTCAAATAGATACATCCATCTATATTGAACCGGATTAGCAAGTTTAGCCTCATGTGCTAAATATAGGGGTAGATGCTCCATACAATCAAAGAAGCTTGGAAGGAAAATTCCTTCCAATTTGCACTAAATAATTGGAATTTTCCTTCCTAGTTTTTTCATTTCAGCTAACTTTATTTCAAATGATGTTAAAATTTTGAAAAACAAACTTAATTTTGTTATAGCTTTCCAAAACTTATTCAGCAATTCTCGAAATGTAATTGGAATTATCCTTTGCATAAACACGTGACAACTATGACTTTTCATCTCAAATAATTGGTACTTCCTCATGTCTACACACCTTGCCAAGTTTAAAACATAACCATCGGGATATTTTAGACTTTCAACCATTTATACCAAATTTCCTTTTGTTTTTTTTATCCAAAGTGTAACATGCTTTTGGATATTTATCGGTGGAAAGATCTTGATCTAACGCATTACTTTGACAAAAAATTTTCAAATCAGCTCGTGATTTTGCATTTGTATCCTCCCTTCAATGTTCATTATGGTGTTGAACAAATTGTCAAATTTTTTTTTTCAATATGCATCACAGCTAGATTATGATATACCAAATTACTTTTCCAATATGGCAAATCCCAAAAGATATTTCGTTCTCTCTAACCAAAGTTTTCACTAATGCTTCTAATAACTTCTTTAGCTTTAAGTTTTGTAACTTTCAGCAATCCTAATTCATCAATCTCTTGCAATATCTCTTCACCAGCTTTGTATGAGGAGGAGGTGTTTGTGCCATCATATTCTTAAAGAACTTTTGTTTATTACATCTAAATAGATGATATAGAGGAAGAAATTTCTTGTGGTTGTCAAACTAAGATGTTTTGGCCCTGTTAGGAAGATAAAACACATCAAAATCATTACTACAGTAAAGACAAGATAGTTTCCCTGTTGCGCTCCATCCAAATCAGTAATAGTCCATATCAAAGTTGCTCTCAACAAAAAATTTTGTTTAAGAGACACATTATATGTCTGTACACCAAATTCCCAAAGATGATACAATTTAAAGGCCAATGGTTATAAGAATATATCAATTTTATGCTTTAGATTCATAGGCCCTAGCACAATCACCATCAAGAACCTATATGCCTCATTCATACACATCCATGGAAGCAAATTAGAAGGAGTAATTATAATTAGCCATGATGAATATTGTTGCCCAAATTGACCAAAAGATTGGAATTTTTCTGTTCACAAACCTAACCTAACATTTTAACTTTCAGCTGCAAACGCAAAATGGGTGTTATTGAAATGTTTCCATGCAAGTGCATTCGATGGATGACTCATTATTCCATCTTTCTGTTCATGTTGATTATGCCATCTCATGTGACATATAGTAACATTAGAGGCATATAGTTTTTAAAGTCTCGGAGTTAGCGGAAAATAATACATCTGCTTCTAGGGTACTAATTTTTGTTTCATATAACGTTTTCTAGGTTTGAACCTAAATTGACCAAAAAATTTACACTTTTGTAATTCCACGTCATCTCCCTAAAACAACTTGTATCCAAAATTGCAGCAATCAATTTTTTACTGGCAAACCAAGACCTCCAATAAGTTTCTTCATATTATAGAAATTATCAACCATTGTATGATCAAAAGGCAATGATTCATTATACTAAGCAAGAATTTTATTCACGTTTTGATCAGAAATATGCCCTTCAGATTTTACGTTCAATAGTAGAGTAACTGAAGATAATTGAGTCATGATCTCACAATTTGACCATAATTCTTGGTCAACTGATTTTAGCAAGTAAAAAATTTTTTTTGCATATGAGTTTGGTTCTTCTTCAAAATTTTCTATATTTGCCTGAAATGTATAACTGGCTGCATCATAAACCATTTGGGTATAAGGATTTTCAGTTGCACCCATATTATTTGTTATAAATCTAGTCCCCCTTCAAGCCCATCCATATTTATTAATGAGTTTACTTCATCAACCATTGAGGTGCTACAAATTAATGGCTCTTCATGTCATGTCCACTCAAAATAATTTGAAACAAACTATTTTCTTAACAAATGGAGATTTACTTCATTAATAGGAAGAAACAAATATGTTTTCACTTTTTACATAGACATCTGATCTTTGGACCATCCATATATGTAGGTTGAGAATATGCATAGTGAATAAAAGCTTCAACTCCCTCAACAAACTCAGGGTTAATGAAACCATCGGATGATAATCATACATAAATTCAAGATCTGTCAACATTACTCATTTCTGCAAAACTGTTATTTAAAAAAGTGATTTCACAATTAGTATACTTCATTTATAGTAAGTTTACAGAACATTTAATCTTTTACTTTACAAAACATCCCTTAAGTTTTTTCAGGTCTTTGACTATTTCCCCTCCAAATTGAAACTAACCTATCCCACCATATGAGTTCATAATTATACAAACTGAACATATGTGAGTATTAGTCAAATAAAACAATATGCCAACCAAGTACTATAGTACGTGACATTGTTTACACTTGTAAACGAGAAATCAAGTTCTTGTTGTGAGTTCTAAGCTCGTGAAATTTTTCATTGATAAGGCTCATGGGAGTTGCATAACATGTTTCCAGCCTATACACCATCCTAGGGGTTTATTATGCCTCAAATCATCCATAATTATACAAACGCATTCGACATGCAGTAAATACTTATGTAATTCATACATTTGGCTATCAATCATTCTAACAATATTCCAAAACCACAACATACAAAACCAAGATAACTATGCTTACATTAATCACCTGCAAGTTCATTTCTAAAGTTTGATTTTAAACAAGCACTATGATATATGACATTATTACAGCATATGAATCGAGAAAGCAAGTTCTTGCTGTGATTCCTAGGCTTGTAGAATTTTTCACTGATAAGTCTCATGGGAGATACATCATAGGTTTCTAGCCTATATATTATCCTAGGAGTTTATTATGCAAAGAATTGTCATATCAATTACGTGAATTTCTTATGTTAATACTAAGTTTGAATTAATCACCTACAAGTTCAAGTCTTTATGTTTCAATTTAAACAATTCCCACACATAAATACTTAGACTATTAAACCCCAACCTAAAATCTCATCAATTATTGTTATAGGTAAAATTGCTAAAAACAACACAAAATCGATCACATTATATACATTACTTAGTTGAACGACTTACTTTCATAGACGGACAATCGCAAACTACCATTACAATGAAGATGAATGAGGTTAGACAATTATCAACACTCTTCAACACAGAACATGACCTGTAAGAAATACAATATTAATCCCCATTAATGAGTGTATTAAGGTAAGGCACTTATTTTAAAAATCCATTTCTTTTATTTTATGTCTTATTTTGTCTAAAATTAAAACTTCTTTCGCTCTCTTCAAATTCTAAACTCTAGCAAACTCACTTCTTTATTTAGGTCTAATTTTAAAATATTTTTTAATTATGAAAAGTTTTAGGTCAACTTTCTATTTATTGTTTAAGTACATTAAAAAGATCTTAAAACATAAATATCCAATTTCTCTAGTCTTCAAATTATTAGCTGATCATAAATTATTATAACTAAAACAATATAGTTTTATAAATCCTTCTTGAATCTTTTCTTCCTCAAATCAATCCCCTCAATTCACTATATTTATTTCAAAACCTAAATAACAATTGTGAAATTTTTAACACCTTTCATTGAACATTTCATCTCTAAATAACATTTCATCGAACATTTTGTTGATAACCTGAATTCATCTCTAAATAACAGAAAACCACTTTATTTTTCAATCATTCACCAACATAAATACGTTTAAACACATTTAGATTTGAAAAAAAGGACATGAATAGTAAACCTATATTTTTCAAAGCACATTCAACATGTCAAATGAAAGTACCAAATGTATCAAATGTACAGATTAATAGATGCCAATTTAACAAAAGAGAAAGTACTTTGGAAACTAATACATGGTACGAACCTTGTTGAAGAAATCAGATAAGCTTATTGAGATGAAGGGGTCCAACAAAGCCAATGAAATAGTTAAATACCTACACAAAACAATTGAAATCAGAACATTGAGTGTATAATTAAACATGTCAAAAGAAAAATAATCATGGAAGTGAGTAAAGATGAATAAAAACAACTAAGAATAGAAGTGAGTAAAGCAATATTGTTCAAAACTTGGGTACTTAATAACTTGAATAAAACAGAACTCCTACTCAAGCAACATAGATTTTGAGTTTAGTCAAATCCAATATTTCATTTTTGGTTAACTATGACATTGTAAAGAAATTAAGTACAATAACGATTGCTCTAAGTATCTCACAAGATGTAAATGAACTTGTAATCCAAAAATCAATTCGATCAAAATTACAAGGCATGATAAAGATTGTCACAAATCAGAGACCCGAAGAGCCCAAATTCATTCCCCAACTAAAGATATTCGTATCCCAGCAATCCCAAAATGGAAAAACAAAGTGATTCATCATAGTAGAAACAGATAGTCCAAAAAAATTAAACAACTGTTAGTTCTTTGAATAAAAGGGACCTCTCATCAGCCACCAAAAACCGTAAAGCAACAAAAGCAAAACCAACGACTTAAACGATCAATAAAAAGGCAAGAGGTGATGAGAGGGTGTAGATAAAACTCGACTTAAGTAAATGTTAGGAAAGGGATGGCAATGATGTTTCCTTTGGAAAAGGTTCATTTTAGAATTTAGACTTGAAAATTTTTCAAAAATTTAATTTAACTCTTTATTTATGGTTTAAAGATAATTTTAAACAATTGATTAAATAGAATTTACTAAAAAAGAAATGAAGGTTTGTACTCAAACATATAGCAATAACTAACCTCCACTTAATTGAAGACGATTGATGATGGACGAGAGCGAAGCACGCAAGATGGAGTACGAACGATGGACGAAACAGACGATGATATAGCAGAAAATGAAGAAGGTGGCGATAGTAGAAAATGAAGAAGAAAGAAGAAAGAAGTCGAAGGTCTAGGGGTGGGGGGTCTTCGGGTAGGTTTAAGGTTAAACGAAAACGACGTCGTTCGGTGTTAAACCAAGCGATATCGTTTTCTTTTTATTAAAAACATCAATTTTACCAACGAAATGATAATTCGTCAGTAAATTTCCAACGAACTTTGCTTCCATCAGTATACCCCGATGCTTATATTTGTTGCCAACCATTATCGCCTATTTTACCGACAGAAATTGCTCTTCCGTTGGCAAAATTGCTAGATAATTTTCCTCTGCCTTTACCGACAGATATTTTGTCCGTTGCGAAATAAAATTTGTCTGACAATGTTATTGACAGAAGATTAATTTCTGTTGCTAATTTACTATAGCCTTGTTCCCGTCGGTAATTTGTAATTTTCTTGTAGTGAAATAAGATTACTAATTTTTTTATTTTATATAAAATAATAATTATTTTATTATTTTGTTTAATTTATTGTTATTGAACTAAAAATTTTAATTATTAATCGTAATTACTCATCACCAATATTGAATCCAGCAAACAATAAGATAAAAAAATTAGTCCATATTAGAACTGAGTTTAATGAGTTGATATCATAAAAAATATTATTCAGCACTAACATTGAATTAAGTAGACCAATAAAATATAAAAAATTAATCAACACTTACACTCATTCTAATAGGCTAATGTGATAATAAGACGGTTGATCAGGTGAAAAAATAAATTAGGTATTATTGATTAATAGGTAGAAAATATTTAATTATATTTCTAATTTATTAATTATAAATAAGGTACAAGAGGTTTAATCATCTTCCTTATTATAACAATTAGATAATATATAAATACTTAATGGAATATGAAATTTAATTTCATATGAAACTAATAAATATATTATTAATTATTAAAAAATCATAAATTAATAATTAAAATAATATTAAATATTGTTATACTATTTAATATAAGTAATAATTTACAAATATGATAAACTAATAAAATAAAAAGAGCTTTTATAATTTAATATAATAGTATTAAAAATAATAAAATTATATTTTTATTTAGATAATAAATAAAACGCTCTAAGAGGCTTGAATTGTTTCATATTAATGTAATAAATAAAATTATTAATAAAATATGCATTAGTAAAATAAATCAATATTATATTTTAAATATTAATATACTTTTTTACATAAGTAATGACATTTAAAATATAATAAGTAGAGGGAAAAATAATAATTTTTACAATGTTATTTATTAATAGTAAACATAATTATTAATAATTAAAAATTAAATGACAAATTAATCATGTTATTTATCATTACATAGTACCTAATTTTATTATCCTATCAAACTAATATATTATTAACAATTAGTAAATTAAGATAAATCAATAAATAATTAGTTGCTAATAAAATAAAATAATTTTACAAATTAAATATTTATTTATAAAATTTAATATAAATAATGATATGTGAATATATTAAATCAGTAAATAAGAATCTGTATAATTTTATTGATTAACATTAGAATATATCAAACTAAGTACCAATTATTTTTTAGAAAATAATTATAAATGAGAATGATAAATTTGATTACCATAAACAAAAATTTAATAAAAGACGTTATTAATTGTGATAATAAATTAATTATTGGTTGTTAATAAAATTTAGTAAATTAGTTCACTATTAATTATAAATTAAATTAATTAAAATTTTTATATGATATTTATTATTATAATTGAAATACTAATATTGAATTAATAAATCATTTTGTTACTCGTAATTGAAATTATTTGCAGATACCCTTCACTCGTCCATTCTAGTCCGTAGAAGACAAGCTCCCAACTTTTAAGTAGTGCTCTAGCTGTTGAAACTTGTATATACTGAAGACATTGATATTCACTAACTCTTGGAGAAACTTGACAAGCTTTTACCTATCCATCCCCAGTCTCACATTGATGAGACCACATTGTTTCAATCTGGAACTTTGGATGATTTCCTTCACACGAGGTCTAGTAGTAGATAGCACACAGCGAACTCATGAAGTCTATCTCGCTATTTCTTTGAAGGTAGATCATCAAAAGTAAACCAAGATCCTGAAGTAGGCTTGGTTGCATGAGTAGTCTACTGTTCAGCTGCTGTTCTGCGCCAGTGATCTGGATCTGAACTTGCAGGCGTTCAGATAGGATAGGATCATCCAACCTGATGTTGAAATCAGATGGTGAACTGACTAGTTCTTGTGATGACTCTGAGTGCGCTGTTCTAGTGCAGCAAGGATGTACAAAACGAAAACTGAACTTAAGCCTACTTACAATGAGACTCAAACCCTCCTTATATAGGCAAAGCAAGCCCAATCCGACTTTGTAGGCTCGATCAATCCTTGTTGCAGTAGAACAATGCGAGCTCAAGTCTAAACGACAGAAATCTAACATCAACTGATTTTTCAGCCAATCTTTTCCAGGCTGTCATAGATTTTTTGATACACAGGATCCTTTTGCAAGGCAAGTGTGCATGTTTTATCAAACAAAATAGAAAATCTTGTTGAAATTACTCATGTGTCTATAGAAAATCGTGTTTGTGAGTCTTCATTACCTTTGTTGAGTCCTTACAGTATATATTCTCGTGACCGTTCTTGGTTACAATGACACTCAAACCCTCCTTATATAGGCAAAGAGAGGGATAGAAATATTTTCGTTAGTCCTTTTGATTCTGCTCAATTTTGCAGCATGGCTAGTTCTGCTAACTCTTTGTTTGCTTTTACAAAGGAATCTACTTTACAAAAGTTAAGGAATCTACTTTAGGAAAAGTAAACAACTTTAACAAAAGTTGATGGTGAACTGACTAGTTCTTGTGATGACTCTGATGGTTGTTCTTTTGACTCGATGAGATCTGTCTGAACCCAGAGTCAGACTCAGATAACGATGAGCCAAGATATCAAAGGAGAAGGAAGAAGAAATCCAAGACATTTTAGTTCTCCATTTATCCAAAGGTTGAAACCATTCAAGAATAAATACAATCAGAACTACAAAGGACCATAGCTTCTCTAAGGAAGCTGTTATCTTTTCCAAGTTTGATTTAAAAGCAGGATCTGAGACCACATTGTTCCAATCTGGAACTTTGGATGGAGACGACCGGAGCATCTCTCTAAGAGACTTTGGTCTGGATCTTTCTATCATTGCTAGTAGACCATTACGATCATCTGGATCGTGTACTTAGAGACGACCGGAGCATCTCTCTAAGAGACTTTGGTCTGGATCTTTCTATCATTGCCCTTCTCTCGGCTTATAGGGTCTTAATGCTCACGCCTCTTAAGAATCCTATTTCACTCACACACTCTTACTCGTCATTCCCCGCCATCCAAAGTAAAACAAGGTCCTGAAGTAGGCTTGGGTCTGAAAGCCTCAGTTCCTGTGGATTCATCTTCACATGCAACCAAGCCTACTTTAGGACCTTGGTTTACTTTTGATGATCTACCTCCAAAGAAATGGCGAGATAGAATATCGATGAGATGCATGGAATACCTTCTGGTAATTGGTAATCCATTCTGTAGGTATTAACTTTTCAAGCTCCTATGCAGGCAACTGCTTCGGGATCTGAATGATAGTTGTCTGATTATTGGCAACATTATCAACCATGTAGAGTGCATCCGAGGTAGAGTTGGGAAAGTGTAAATCCAATGCATGATTCTGTAGACGATAGATCATCTGGTGTTGTAGTGTCGCCATGATGGCTGTAGGATCTTGTTCTGCGCCAGTGATCTGGATCTGAACTTGCAGGCGTTCAGATAGGGTAGGATCATCCAACCTGATATTGAAATCAGGAGCTATGGAACGACTTTAAGTCCAAATGGCATAACAATCCATTGGTACTGTGCATTAGGAATGCAATTCCGCTTCCTGTTTGTTAGTCAGAAGCATTAACGCGGAATGACGAGTAAGAGTGTGTGAGTGAAATAGGGTTCCTAAGAGGCGTGAGCATTAAGACCCTATAAGCCGAGGGAAGGGCGTTGAGGGCAGTAAGACTCCGATAACTGGAACAACTACGTAATAAATACACTTCCAATCCTCTGAATGCGTTCCTGCAAGATGATAAGTTTCCTCATTTCAAAGATGGATTCTACCAGCCAGGCCCACATACTGCAGAAGAATTATTGCAATTTCTGGAATCTCTGACATAATTGACAATTCCGAGAAATTGCTGAATTTGTTTGACAGTGAGATTTTCATCCAGAAATTTCAATAATTCTTTTGCAACCAGAACTACAAAGGACCATAGCTTCTCTACAAAGAGAAATATCAACCTATTTGTTGGAGAAATCTACCAGCTTGCTATAGCGTCTCTTAACAAATTATGTGATCAGCATATTTTTGTTCAAGAATATCCTAAAAGGGGGTTATAGAAGAACATATCGTCTGTTCCTTTGATCCATTTGTTTATAGTAAATTGTGAAATTTGTGGACAATAGTTATTAGTATAGGGTAAGACTTGAGCAAACAGAATGGATGATTTCATGTCGCATGGGTAAGAGTCAGCAAGTGTGGTCGGCGATGAGCTGGCACAGTAGAGAAGTAGATTAACTTAGTGGGCCCTACTCTCTTTGTGCCTTCCAGGTGTCTTACAGTTGTACGATCTGCTCCCCATCAAAGCAACGCTGTCGTAGGGACCCTCAAACACCTTGCCGACAATCTTTCTTAATTTCAAAACTGCCCTTCAATGACCGTTTTACAAAACTCCAACGGTCACCTTTGTCAGCTCAAAAACAACCGACTGACCAAAAGTCAACGAGATCAGTGTAGGCAATACTGTCATTTAGCTGAAATAATTGATGGCTAGTTTGTGAATTTATGGTCCTTTCAGGATAACTTGGTCAATTCGGACAAGTTGCGAGAGTGAAAGAAGACCAGTCAAGAGAGAAAAGAGACTCAGAGAAGCAAAAGAGGAGATAAAACAAGGGGAGCAAACTGAGCCAAGAGCCATGGGTGAGTCAAGTGACTCGGTTTCTATAGACATTGACGTGGTTTCTTTCGGAGGGAAGGTGAGAAACTGCAGAAAACCAGTGAAGAAGGTGGAAGGGAAAAAAATACGTTTTCTTCTCAATTTACTTGAATGCCTTGTTGTTATTGTTGTTGTTTTGCTTGTCTTTGTAGGTTTTATATTTGAATTTTTGAACTTTGACATTAGCACGTTTCTGAGGTGTATTGTGTTTTCCTTGTTGATGCAATGCTGCAGGAATGCATAGTGAAAACCAGCAGAGGCTCCGTGTCCGTGTATGTTTGTGGGGATCAACAGAAGCCTGCTTTGATTACATATCCAGATGTTGCTCTCAATTGTATGTTTGAATTGCTTCAACTTGCTCAGCTCAATGTATTGGGATTAAATGAATTTTAGGGGGCTTATTACCCCTTCTAATGCTAATACACTTATGCCATTTTGTGCCTTCTTGGAGATACTTTAATTTTTTTTTTACAGATTACAAGTTCGTCTTTTAGTTGGAAAAATTGGGTGAAATTGCTGCAATTTTTTGCTTTTGGGGATACTTGTAGCTTCTTAGTGTTTGTTGACTTTGTCGGTTAAATGGGCTCTTGTGGTTCAATCTAGTAAGATGGTTAAGACTATTGACTCTGCCATCCAAGCATTAATAGGTTGAAATTCTGGTCAAAACTTTTTTACGTGTGGGTGTTCATTTTCTTTCTGGTTTGTTTCAGACATATCTTGTTTCCAAGGCCTCCTGTATTGCTCAGATGCAGCTTCATTATTACTCTCTAATTTTTGCATCTATCACATAGATGCTCCCGGGCATGAGGTTAGTGTCATAGTTCTTTGTTTTTTAGTTCTAATTGTATCCTTATCTTCCTTTTAATTTTTTTTTCCTTGTTTTTCCTTCCAACCTCCAAATTATACTAATGAAACTTTGTTCACCCTTTGCTTAAGAGTCGTTGCAGTTGGGAGCTGATGTCATTTCTTCTGATAGCCCATTACTCAGCGTGGATGACTTGGCAGACCAGGTTGCCGAAGTTCTTGATTTCTTTGGGTGTGTAACTGCTAACCACTAAGTCTCAAACTCATATCTATATTTCCTGTATGTCAGTGTGGGAGCAGATAGTAAACTTCTGAATACTGGGCCTCATGGCATTAGCATTTTACTAATTGTCCGGACTGGATATCATGATTCGACAATTCCTGGGGTAGCAGATGTGATCTGTGTGTAATTCTGTTTACAACAGAAACTTATTATGGTTCAGAATTGGGCATAAGAATTGTGAAACTGGACTGAAATAAGCAAGTAAAATCTGTAGGCCTACAACCACATGGTTTCAGAATATTTGAATGTAAAAATAAACCTAGACACTTCCCCCACACTTTCTATCTGTATCAGGAGTTGTAAGATGCAGCACGGTAAATAATGATTGGCCATGATATTACTTATCCCAGCTTCCTTTTTGTGCACCACTACTACCACAACTTCCAGATGGGCTTCGCAAGTTTTTTTCATTTATACATTTCTCCATATATGAATTCCGATTCATCCCCTTTACATCTGGATGCAGCTGATTTGACTTTTAATTGATTCTTCTATCAGGCTTAAGGAGGTTCTGTGCTTAGGTGTAACTGCTGGTGCTTACATCCTTACTCTTTTTGCAGTAAGTTGGCATTAATTTGTTGCCCTGCCGATAGTCCTCTTACTCTATAGTCTTTTCCAATATAGGGGATATGACATTAATATTTTCTGATGTGCCAGCTGAAACATAAAGAACGGATTCTTGGGCTAATTCTTGTTTCCCCTATTTGCAAAGCGCCTTCCTGGACTGAGTGGCTTTACAATAAGGTTCTATTATCTCATTCATCTAAACATAATTCATGGATTCTAGTAGAAAAATGGTGAAGATAGCACTTTATAAGTACCAATTCGAAATTCGATAGACCCAAGTAATGGTTGATTTTGTAAACTAATGCATCCTAGTGATTGGCATTTATAAATTTTTCCAACATTAGAAATGTGAACTTCAGAAAAAGCGATTATTAATGAAGGTTGCACTAACAAATTTATATTTCTGTCAGATACTAGACTCTTGGAAACCTGAAACACTATGAAAATGTCTTATACTATGACTACATCTATCTCCTTTAACCAAATGAATGAAAGGAATGGTAGCTTTGATGGTTTTTTTAGGCCAACCCAGCAATTCCTCTCTGATACAACACCTCCCTTAAAGACTGATTCTAGAAGGAAAAATAAGGCATCACATGGAATCACATGAACATGGAAAAAGTCAGCAGTGAAGAAGTTAATAGTATAAGGCATTTTCTGAGTCATGCATAAATCTAGGGAAATCTGCAACCACTCCACTTGCATGTTCTACACGATTATTACCTTCAGCTCCACTTTCTAGTTAGTTTTGCTAAGTCCTAGGAATCTGTTATGTTCTTACTAGTTTAAGTAGTCTGTTTGTTTTGTTCATAAAAAGAAGGCAGAATTACTTTGAGTCATGGTGTTGAAGTCTGGTCGTCTCCATACGGACTATCTTTAAGTGTTATTTCATTTAAGTTTGCTAATAGGAAGTCCTTTTCCTTACTTTCATCAGTAGCTTCTAACACTCTCCCTTCTTCCTAAAGAGATCAAAGGTTCTTACTATTTTTATGCAGTAAAACTGTCGATAAATGGAAACCAAGCTTACCACAACATCATATCTCTAAGAAGGGAAGGAAACAAGCATACGTATTCTCATTTCTATATTCATATCAACACGAGAACCTGGCTCAAAGTTTTGTGTCCTAATTTTCAGGTGCTAATAAACTTGTTATACTTTTATGGAATGTGTGGCATACTGAAGGAGTGTCTTCTGCAACGCTACTTTAGCAAGGTACAAAAGGTTACTTTAATTTGGTTTTCCTCTAGATTTGTCTATGTGTCATAATGTTCAATTTTGAATCTAGGAAATTAGGTGTTGTATGCATGGTGCAGAGTCAGAGATCATTCAGACTTGCAAAAGGGTAAGAATAAATTGCATAAATTGTTTATTTTTCCTCGATTATTTTCTGTTGTGTAGTGGAGAATCTGAAAATTGTATTTGCAAGGAGAGACAAACAAGTCCAATGACACGCTTCTGGAATATTTTCAGCATCTTCCATAATTATTTCTGTCTTTCTTGATTTTATTAGCATGCATTGAGGTGCTGATTTTCTTTTCTAACATGTGGTAACAGTTACTGGATGAAAGGCAAAGTTTGAACGTGATGCGCTTTCTCCAAACAATTAATGAGTGAGTTCCTGTTAGTTCAAATTTGACATGCAGTTAGATGGATGTCCTATAATTTTTTTCTTGGTGGTGTTTTCACTTGCCATGATTCGTTTGTATGACAAACCTGCGTATCTCTTATGGGAACGGCAGATTGTTTCCCATCCTTTAAAACAAGTTGAAATGGTACCACTTTCAATTAATTGTCTCATTCATAGCAGGAGGCATGACCTTACAGAAGGCTTGAAGAAGTTGCAATGCAAGACACTTATTTTTGTGGGTGAAAGAAGCCTATTTCGTGAAGAATCTATACATATGAGTGCCCGTATGGGGAATAAAAGCTGTGCTCTTGTTGAGGTAGGCGAGCTTTCAACCAGTTCTTTCACTTCTTTTTGTAGTGTTTTTTGATTTCTTTTATATCAATCCCTTGTTCTTTGATTTGAGTATGGGAGGGAGGAACTAATAATATTCGCATTTACTTCCGTTTTCTTTTTCTTAAAAGAGTAACTCAAACTATAAACTGAGAACTGGTAATCTGCAAGGCTGCTTTTGCTGCCTTGTATTTAAATCCATTGAGCAAATTCGCCTATAGATAGATATATGCTTAATCTTCTAGGATATATTGAGTGTTTTGGCGTTACATATCTGAACTTGATCAATTATTCAGGCATTCCCTTTGAAATCTTAAACAGGTTGAGGCCTGCGGTTCATTGGTAACAGAAGAGCACCCATATGCGATGATACTTCCAATTGAGTTCTTTTTAATGGGATTTGGCTACTATAGACAATCCAATTTTGCATCCACGTCAAGTAATGGCTCTAACCCTGCCAGCCCCTCAAGCCATTTGCGTGTAGCACCAGAACTTCTTTCCCTTGAGAATCTAGGCATCAAGCTCAAACCTATAAAAACTCGAGTGGAATTCCAAGTATGATGTGTTAAAAAGCATGATTCAGTAACTCACGTTTTCCATGTAAAGTAACAGGAGAGTCAGGATTCAACCCGGCACATATATTGCGTAAATGTGTGTACCCATGACAAAACACTACCGTATTTAGAACATAGCACTTTCAATTCTTTAATTGTATTGGCAGGAGGAGGATTGTGTACTTAGTTGGATAATGGTCCTGCTATTTTGTAAGGTGAACAACTAGACTGATTCTTTACACCAGGATCGTGGAACTCATGTAGCTTCGTTCATTACGCTATGGTGGATGAGTTCTCAATTTGATCATGAAAATAAACGAATAAACGCTCTGCCTTTGCTACTGTAACGTAGCTTGTTTGTACGGAATCCCTCGAGATTACGAAACTTGAGATTTTTCATATACTTGAGATGCTGCAAGAACTTCTTGTCGTCCCTTGGTTACCCAACGGTTTCCTTGTGATGGGTTGTCCTTGTTAATTTTGAAACTTCACGACCTTCCACTATTAACCATCATCTCTTTGTGTGATGGAAGACAACAGGGAGTATAAAATATGTGAAACAGTATTGGAGCTCTAAGCTTAGCAATTTTTTTGCACACAACATTTGATCGCATTTGCTAAAAAATTAGAAGAACCTTGTCATCTATTTAAATCTCCCAACATCAATGACCAGAGGTATGAGATCGAAACTTTGCATTTTCCTGTTTTATCGTAATAGACATTTATATCGTTTCTTTTCATGTCTAGCAGTAGTATCAAAGCATTAATTTATCTCTATTTTGATGTAATTGAATTTATGTGATTTTATACATGAATGAGCCATGTTTCTGTTGAATATATTGATGTTGTTAGAGTCAATGTATTGTGAAATTGAGCTTTCATATATAAAGAAAATTCAATTATGATTTTAACGGCTTTTGAATCATAAAAAAAAGAATTGTAGAAGTCAAGATACAGTCACATTTATAAAATAAGTTGAATATGAGTCCAGTCGAATCGTCAAGAGGTTGAAGACGGTAAATAATAAGCCTGCATTTTTTCACTCTTTGCTAAATTAACAATTTATTTTTCACAGGGCCTGTCGTGTGTGCTTTAATTGTTTAGTGCATTTGCATTGTATGACTTTAGACAATTCAAAATAGAGATGTCCATGGCAGCCCGGCCCAGCACGGCCTCGGTCATGGCGTGTCACGAGTCGGCTTGTGGCCTACTCTGGCTGAAATGGACCAACCCGTGGCCAGCCCTATGGTCCGCTGGGCCAAGAGCAGTCCGTTCATGAGTTTTTTAAAGAAAAAATTAAAACGACGTAGTTTCGGAAAAAGCGGGTAGGCTACGGGCTGGCCTGCCAGCCCGTGACCTATTTATAGCCCGGCCAACTCGAGAAAAAAACAAGCCGGACCGAGATTGTCATCTCTAATTCAAAACCTTTTAACATGGGCTCCTTTCTTTGGAAAATTTTGAATAAATGTTGCAGAAAGTGGCCCATTATTGCAAGCTTTAGTTATCATAATTTTTGTAACTAAAAAAGCTTTTCAAGGGCTCACCGTTTGCTTTTATTGTTGCATGAATTCTTGACAAAACATGAATTCTAGAGAAGCTGTACATGAACTGAAGCTTATATTTCGTGGGGCCTTATTGAAAATTTTAAGTTTATGCTTGGAAATAATAAATTGTTTGGTAAGCCACAAACGAAAGTGAACAAAGGCAGTATAAGATATACTGTATTTACATTATGGTCCATATTTATTTTGTATTTATATATAGAACCTATAAATATTTCAGCTTTGACAGATTAGTCCAATTTTATTAAATTGCATGATTTAAATCATTGTTTGATTTTAAATTCATGTATATATTTATTTTTATCATTGTTTGACTTTAAATTCATGTATATATTTATTTTTTCGCAAATATATGATATTGATGCATAATTAATAAATTTTTAAAGGATTATGTGGAACTTTTATTATTTATATTTTACATAAAATGAGGTGTCATGTGATCAATATAATTTTAATTAGTTTAAGATTAGCCACAACATCTTTGATTAAGAAAAATTACATATTAAGTGCTATGGATCACATATAGTAAAATAACACAAATTGTAATTAATTATATCCAAATATAATAAATTTTATCCTACAGGAAGACTTATTATATTTGCATGGTTAATTAGAATGGAATGATAAATTATATTTTTTCTTAATTTACCCACATGTATTAAGAAAAGGAATATAATTTGATTGTTTCATCATAAAGAATATGTATAAATCTTTAATTAAAGCTTAGCCCCCATGCAGTTTTAATTATTATATGATTCACATTTGAAATATGATTGCAAGTTTTAACATTGGTAAAAAAATGATACATGTTTCTTTGCTTCAACAAATTTAGTGACATAAACATGTTTATTTAACCTGTGAATTTTTCTGATATCAAACGTGATATTCCCAAATTGAATGATGATAACTATAAAATATAGAAAAAGAGGATTCTCTTGCAATCAGGGTGGATGGACATTGATTATGCTATTCAAAAAGAAGAACTATCTGCACCTATGAAACTAGCACTCATACTGAGATTGCTTTTTATGAACGCTGGGAGCGATCTATTCGCCTCAACATGATGTACATAAAGACCAAAATTCATGCTAGTATTTGTGGTTTTATTGGAAAGTGTGATCATGTTAGGGATTTACTGAAGGCTATTGATGAACAATTTAAGTCTTGAGATAAGGCCCTGGTCAGCACCTTAATTACCAAGTTATCATCAACGAAGCTCATAAGTTTAGAGGAGTGTGTGAGCACATCATGTGAATGAAGGACCTTATGGCTCAGCTAAATTCTCTCGAGGTTGAGATGTCCGAGGCTTTCCTTGTGCATTATATATTTAATTTCCTTCCACCTCAATATGAACCCTTTAAAATCTCTTACAACACACATAGGATAAATGGTTTATCAATGAACTGCTGACCATGTGTGTTCAAGAGGAAGGGAGGTTGATAATGGAATTAGGTGAAAGTGCATATCTGGCCATATAAGGAAGGAATAGAGGGAAAGCCAAACAAAAATGAAAGGATAAAATACCAATTCAAACTAAGATAAAAAAGGATTTAAATCTCAAACGTCACTTTTGTAAAAAGAAAGGGCACATAAAAAAAGGATTGTGATAAATTTAAGGCTTGGCTTATAAAGAAAGATATTTCAATCTCACTTTTTTGTATGAATCTAATATAGTTGATGTTTGGCATAACAATTAATGGATTGATTCTAGTTCTACAATCTATAATTCCAATACCTTGTAGGGTTTTCTAAACCATAGGAAGCTAGTGGGTAATGAATAGTACATCTATTAAGGCAACAAGATGCGTTCACTTGTGGAAGTTGTTAGGACATGCAAATTAGTTTTGAATTCTGGTTTTGTTTTAAATTTGGAAAGAACATTTTATATTCCAAGGTTCCCTAGAAATTTGATTTCAGTTTTAGGACTTGTACCTTCAGGATGTTCCTTTAACTTTTCAAATACATCATTTAGTTTATATCATGTATCTAATATTGATGGGAATGGTACAATAATTGATGTCATTTTCCGAATTAGTTTGCAGGAAAATGCTTTTCACAATACGATGTATGTCCATAACAATACTAGTATCAAAAAATGTGTTATGAATGGACAATCTTCTATATTGTGGCACCAAAGATTAGGACATATTTCCCTTGAAAGAGTTAAAAAATTAGTGAATGATGGAGTACTTAATACTCTGGATTTTACTGACTTTGATGTTTATGTGGACTGTATAAAGGAAAAGTAGACCAACATGAAAAATAATGATGCTAGGAGGAGTTCAGACATATTAGAAATCATACATACAGACATTTGTAGTCCAGAAATGGACTCGTATGGTCAGAAATACTTCATCTCATTTATAAATGATCACTCGCGACATATGTACCTCTACTTGCTTCATAATAAGAAAGAACCATTAGATGCCTTTAAGGTATTTAAACAGAAGTAGAGAGACAATGCGGTAAGTAAATAAAGATCGTGAGATCAGATGGAGGTAGAGAATCTTATGGTAGATACATTGAGGATGGACAAATACCTAGTTCATTTGCAAAGTTTCTTCAGGAGCATGGGATAATAGCTTAATACACCATTATTGGGTCTCCGGACCAAAATGGTGTAGCAGAAAGAAGAAACTGAACATTATTAGACATAGTGTAAAGTACGCTTATCATCTCTAAACTTCTTAAATCCTTAGGGACTGAAGCTCTTAAAACGGCAGTGTATATATTAAATCGAGTTCCAACTAAGGCTGTTTCAAAAACACCATTTAAGTTATGGAAAGGTTGGAAACTGAGTTTGTGACATATATGCATTTAAGGATGCCCTTCTGAAGTAAGAGTTTATAATCCACAAGAAAAGAAACTAGATCCGAGGACTATAAGTGGCTATTTCATTGGATATGTTGAAAGGTCCAAAGAGTACAGATTTTATTGTTCATCTCATAGTGCTAGGTTTATGGAATCAAAAAATGCAAAGTTTCTTGAGAATGACTTGATCAGTGGGAGTGATCAATCTCAGAACTTATTTTTTGAGAAGAATCATTGTGAAATACAAACTTCTACTTCAAGTAATGGATTGATTTTCATTCATAGCATCCCTCAAAGTCAAACGAGTGTTGAACAACTAATTATTGAAGTTCCACAAGATGCTAACGAAAATCTAGTAGATCTGATTATTCAATAATCACTAGAGGTTGTTAAGCAACAAGTAGTATAAGCTCCCCCATAGGAGGACGCTAATACACATTAAGAAGATCAGCTAGATAGAAGAAATTAGGAATACCTAATGGTTACGTTGTGTATTTATAAGAAGTTGACTATAATATTGGAGACGAATATGACCCTGAAATATTTTCACAAGCTATGAGTTGCAACAAATCTCAATTGCTGTACAATGCTATGGTAGATGAGATGAATTCTATGGAATTTAACAAATTCTAGGATCTTGTTGAGTTTCCTAATGATGCAAAGGTTATTGGATGTAAATGTGTCTTCAAGACAAAAAGGGACTCACTATGCAACATTGAAAGACATAAAGCTAGACTTGTTGCCAAAGGATTTACTCAACAAGAAGGAATCGATTACACAGAGACCTTTTCTCTTATATCTAAAAAGGATTCCTTACAAGTGCTTATGGCATTAGTTGCCTATTTTGATATGGAATTACATCAAATGGATGTGAAAGCAGTGTTTCTAAATGAAGACCTAGAGGAAGAGGTTTATATGAAACAATCGAAAGGATTCTCTTTTAGCGATGGTGAGCATTTGGTGTGTAAGCTTAAGAAATCTATACATATATTGAAACAAGCCTCCCGTCAATGGTATTTGAAATTCCATGAGATCATCTCTTCATATTGTTTTGTAGAGAATATCATAGATCAATGTATATATCAGAAAGTTAGTGGGATTAAAATTTGTTTCCTTGTTCTATATGTAGATGATATTCTACTTGCCACATCAAGGTACCTCAAAATATAATATTTAAGCTCAAAGACTTGTACTAACCCATAAAATACATATAATTAACAAACTAACACAATTCTAACCTAAACACATACTAAATGATTGAATTAATAACTAAACATATCAAACTATGCCCTAAAACATGATGCAATTTACACTTATCATCTTCTTATGTAGCGTTAACTTTAAAATCTTCAAATTCATCTGGAGGTATACATTCAAGATCTTGATTGATGATATTAAAAGCTAGGTCGCCAATTGTGCTACTTCTAATATAGTTATATAATGCAAAAGTTGCACAAATTAATTTATTTTGATCCATCAATGAATACTTATTCAATTCCATTTTTATGCTTACGTTTCAATTTGCTTCAGTCAATAAGTCAAAATTAAACAAATTAAAACCTATTTGCCTATGTTCAAAATAAAAAATTTATTTAAATTAATGTTAGAAACTAAACTAAAAAAAGTAGTAGTTAATGATCATAAAACTTGTTTTTAATTATATGAAAATGTAATCCTTTAATAAAATTAGCTTTATCTTATAACTTAAACTAAAAATATATATTTTTTATAATTTTATGTTAAAATTAACATTGCAATAATTTTTTAGACATAATAAATATTTGTAAAAACATTTTTCTGCTTAAAATATTTAAATATAAAAATATTTTTAATTTAATGATTTAATTCTTTTTAATTACAAAATTTAATCTAAGTATTAATAAGTGTAATGAATGCAACTCGAAACTTTCCTGCCCAACCCAAAATCTAAAATTATAGAAAATTTTGGTTGGCATAAAATAATTTGGTAGTAGTTTTTGTATTGCACAACAAAAAATCCAATGATACTTATTTTATTTAATTAAAAATGGAATGATTTAAAAAAAAAAGAATGATATGAATTTTATTAAAGAAAAAATTCCAACTTGGTTTAATTTTTGAATTATTTTTACTTTGAGTAAATTGAATTCTTATCTATTTCTACCTTTATCTCTTTAACAATTTGCAATAACTTTTGAGGACAATCGTCTTTTTGTCGCTTAATTTCTTAGCTGATGGAGCAAAATGCTCCTTATAGGAGCGTTTTTCAAAAACAGTGGATTGGTTTCAATCCACTAACCTGATCAACTTATTACCAAACATGATTATTAGAGGTTTGACATGGTTAAACAACCAAGTAACTCTAAATCCACCAAAAAACAACTAATCAGCTATTTACCAAATAAGGCCATAGTATAAGATAAAGACTAAAAATAAAAGATAAAATAAGTAAATAAATATTCAAATTAGAAAGAAAAAAGTAAATAATTAAGGTTAAGTAAAGAATTGTTTACATCAAGTGAGTAAGAGAGAAGTGTTATATATTAAACATTTAAGTTAAATATAAGACATAAGATTCGAAGAAAGATGTTTAAAAAAATCTGTGACAAAGAGAAAGATAGAGAGATCCTTTACCTTTATCCTAATACGTTAAAGTTTTCTATTGAGAAATTCCAACAAAGCTACATTACTCTTAATCACTTAACATAGACTAAAGTTAACTCCAAGTAGGAGAACTTTTTCCCCCTTTTTTCATACCTCTTGTCACCTCCATCTTGCCTCTATAGAAACTTCAATTTTCCATTCTTTCTTGAGCTTCCGAAAACAAAGGAGAGCAATTTGCTTCACCATCTTTTTCTTTATTATTGATAAAGGACTAACCAATCTAAGGAAAGGAAAGAAACATCCTAATATGAACCTCCATGAAAGATTAACAGAGAAAACAAGGGTATGAAAACGCTAGTTAGTCCTTTCGTCTCCATAGTTGCTGCAAAATTAATTGTTTCATATATATATATATTAGGTGGTTCAACTCCATCTTTTGATTTACGTTGGTATGATATTTTCATCTTCATTAGAGCATGTTGTCATCGTTCTTTTTCATCCCTCTTATACAATGTCTTGGTTCGTTCCCCTTGTGTAACTGTTTTTGTTAGCTCACTTAGGTCTTTTATTTTATGGAGGCCTAAAGCAAGCTTGACCATATCATCTCATTTGATCAATTTAGGGTCTTATTTAAAAGTTTTCTTCTTTATATAATTTTTATTAGTTTAAAATTTTGTTTTAGATGGGTTGGGAGGCAAAAAGCACAGTTATAAGTTTAGGACAATTCAATAGACTCAAACTTAAGAAAGCTTTCAAAAATCACTCATATATATCTAAAAAGGAAGGTTTAACTGGGCTTGGCCCATTTCTTTTTTTAATGTTATATTAATGTATTGAATATTTTATTTTCAATTATGGTTTTATTAGATTCACTTCTTATTCAGAGGAAAGCTCTTATTGGACTTAAGTTTTAAGTTCTCAAGAACTTTAATTTAGGCCTAAGATTTTTTTTAAGAACAAAGGTTTGAATAATAGCTTTTAATAATCCAATTTAAAATCAATTACTTGAATATATATTATTATTTGTGGATATTTTCTGCTATTAGTTTGTTTAATCTATAGAGGATATAAGTTAAAAGAGAGAGATAATCGAATAAAAATGAATAAAAATAAATAAAAATAATTCTATTTGAAAGTCTATTTTTTCTTTTAAGGGCAAAAAATCTAATTTGCGTCCTAAAGTTTGACCAAAAGAAAGATGAATCCTACCGTTTTATCTCTTGCACCACTTTAGCCCTTAACGTTCTCCAAAATAGAGTAATTTACCTAAAAAATGCTCACTTTGTCACCCCTCCGTCAATGCAAGTTATGTTCCTGTTAAGTTGGGCCTGAGCATGCTAGTTGACAGAAAACATGTACTTAAATATTAATTTATTATTTTAATTAATTAATATTTTAATTAATTTCAAAAAATTAAATCCAACACTTAATTTCCCCTTAAACCTAACCTCGATTGTAATTTCCCCTAAAACCTAACTTCGATTGGTTTTATCTCTAATTTGCATCTTTTATCCCTAATTTGCAACAAAACCTTAAAATCTTCATGCGTCCTATAACTTCTTTGAAAGAAACAAATCCTTAATAATCCTTTATTCTTGTTGCTTCTTCTTTTTTCTATTTTCATTAGTTTCTAGTAATTTTTTGCCATCTTTGTTCGCCACTTTAGTTCACGACTTTGTTCTCCATTTTAGGTATAATAATCTCACATCTTTCTATTTGTTTAGTATTTATGACCCATGAATAAAGAATATTTTGTTTTTAGAGGGCTAAAGTTCTTGCATAGTTGTTACAAGGGCAATAAGCTATTAAAAAATAACATATGAATATAGACCTATATTGAAAGGAAATAACGTGCTGGCCATATTAAACATCCTATCTATTTTGAAAGAAGAAAATAACATATCTTAAAAGAAGAATCAAGCATGTTATTATAGAGGCAACATGCTAGGCATATCACTACATAATTAAATAGTAAAGAATTAAACTTGTTATTAAAGGCTTCTATGTCGCTAAATAGTAGAGAATCAAACATCTATTTTTGCATCATTTTGCAGCAACTTTACTTTCACTAAATGAATTGCATGATTATATATCTAATTTTACCAAAATTATCTTCAGATACATAATTATAACTACTCTCTCTACTGAATCAAGTGTATAACAAGATAGAAAGCTGAAACCTTCCAAAATCTATATGATATTATAATCCAAAAGTAACTCCGGAATATTGAGAAATAGCAACATCCATCTAGCTATTATTGGACGAAGGAGACAAACTTATGTTGTAAGATATCAGCTTCACTAGTCATTCACACTATATAGATCATAACCCTATTAGTCTTGAAAGGTAGACAGTCCAACGTGAATTATACCTTGCCAATAAACACTCACAATCACCTTATTCCAGCTTTGTCTAAGCTCTTTTAAACATCTCCACTTTATCCTCCATTACCTAGTTTGTTGTCACACCGCTAAACTTCAATCTCTATTATGATTTTGTTTGTTCTAATTGTAAACTTTTATGGATTGATAAAACAAAGACAATAATATAAACAAACCTGAATCCATGTTTATTTTTCAATGTTCTTGATGATAATTTATTCCATCTCTTCTTTACTTTCGATGCTTATGTTTGTGATGGTCAGAAAACCTCTATAATGTTTCAGTTTTGTCATAATTCCTGAAACTATTTCTGCAACATTTAAAGGGAGAGGGAAAGGGCTTAAGATTAGGCCCATTTGATTCTTTTGGTCTGTAAACCCATTAATCATCGTACTGGGTTCCTTAAGTAGAATCAATCTATTATATATGACATAGGTCACCTTAAATAAATCTAACAATCTCCCATTTGACCCATGTTACAACTTGGTGATTCAACAATAAAACTTTCAGTGCACATAATACATTGAATCAATCAAGTCATCTATAACTGAATTAAGATGATGGGATCATGGCGGTCACAAGTTATACAATATGATTCCTTCCATGTATCATAGAATCAACTCAACTCATATAATGTTAAGTGGGTAATTTTGTAATTTGTTATCTTATAAAAACAATTATTGTAGACAACATAATATGGAGAACAAGTAAGTGAGCAAAAACAAATATGACTGTAATTGAATTCAGAAGTGTTATAACAATTCGAGCAAGACAATCATATGTATATATACATGTCAGAACTCTATGTTAACAAGGACTTATCTATAAGGGCCATCCATTCAACATGGCCAATAAATGTTTTGGGCGATAAGCCTTTAGTTAACGAATCCACTATCATTAGAGCTGTACCAATATGCTCAATTGACACTTTATGTTTTTGCACTTCTTCGTTTACAGACAAGTACTTCAAATCCATGTGTTTTACACCTTTGGAATACTTGTCATTCTTAGAGAAGAAAATGGCTGCGGAATTATCACAATAAATTCTTAACGGTCTAGCAATGCTATCGTTAAGACCAAGACCTAAGATAAAGTTCCGCAACCATAATCCATGAATCGTAGCCTCAAAACATGCCACAAATTTGGCCTCCATAGTGGAAATAGCAATGACAGACTGCTTACCACTTTTCTACGAAATTGCTCCTCTAGCTAATATGAACATATAAGTGAATGTAGATTTTCGTGAGTCTACACAACCGGCATAGTCTGAATCTGAGTAACCTATCACTTCGAGATAGTTTGATTTTCTATATGTGAGAATATAATCCTTGGTGCCTTGTAAATATTTAAGGACTTTTTTTGCAGCTTTCTAATGATCCATTCCAGGATTGCTTTGATATTAGCCTAGTATTCCAACAGCAAAACTGATATCTGGTCGAGTATATGTTTGAGTATACATTAAGCTCCCAACTACTGACGCATAAGGAATAGATTCCATTTCCTTATGTTCCAAATCATTTTGTGGACATTGTATTTGACTAAATTTGTCCCCTTTTTGAATTGGAACTATCCCTGCAGAGCACTTTTTCATTTTAAATCTTTCTAATATTTTCTCGATCTAAGAGTTCTATTTCGATCATATAGGATGCCTCACCCATATCTTTCATTTTGAAATTATTAGAAAGAAAATTCTTGACATTATGTAACAAAACCATATTATTCGCAACAAGCAGGATATCGTCAACATATAGGAATAATATAATGAACTTGCTCTCACTGATCTTCATATAGATACACCAATCAACAGTGTTCTCTATAAAACCGTAAGACATAATGGTATCATTAGACTTAAGATACCATTGTCGGGAAGCCTGTTTTAGTCCATATATTGACTTCTTTAATTTACACACTAACTTGTCCTTTCCTGTGGTTTTAAAGCCTTTTGGTTGATCCATATACACTTCTTCTTCCAATTCACCATTTAGAAACGTGGTCTTTATATCTATTTGGTGAAGCTCGAAATCATAACGAGCCATCAAGTCCATAAAAATTCTTAATGAGTCCTTCTTTGAAATTGGAAAGAAGGTCTCTTTATAGTCAATTCCATCCTTTCGAGTATAACCTTTGGCAACAAGTCTGGCTTTATACCTCTCAATGTTGCCTTGTGAGTCACATTTGGTCTTAAAGACCCATTTACAACCCACTTGCTTTTCACCTTTCGGCAACTTAACTAATTCCTAGATTTTGTTATCATCCATCGATTTCAACTCTTCTTTCATAGCATTGAACCATTTTTCAGAATTGTTACATTCTATGGCTTGTTTGAATGAGGCTGGATCCTTATCAATGCTCAAGTCACATTCATGTTCAAGTGAGTAAACTTCATAGTCATTTGAAATAGTTGGTCTTCTCTGCCTTACAGACCTTAGTAATGCTACTTCTTGTGGCTTCACTTGATCATTTGAAACTTGAATATCATTAGCTAATTCTTCATTAATATGTTCAATTTATGGAATTGGAACATTAATTTGGTGTTCTGTATGTTGCGTATTCATGATGCAACAAAAGGAATAACCGGTGGAATCACGTTTGATGTAGTAGTTTCTACTCGACTTGGAGTAGGTTTTACATGATTCTCATGAATATCCACTTTTTTTGGTTGTCCACTCCTATTGATTGGACCATTTTCAATGAACTGAGCATTTTTGACTCAACTATTCTCTTACTATGGTTAGGACAGTAAAATCTGTACCCCTTTGATTTTTCAGAATAGCAGATGAGAAAATCACTAACAGTTCTCACATCAATCTTCTTTTCATGTGGATTATACAACCTTACTTCTGTCAAACAACCCCAAATGTGAAAGTGTCGTAAACTAGGTTTCCTTCCTATCTCCAGTTCATAAAGTGTCTTAGGAACTGCTTTACTAGGAATTCGATTAAGCAGATATGCAGCGGTTTTTAATGCATGCATTTACAATGATAACGGTACATTACTATAACTTAACATACTCCTAACCATATCTATAAGAGTACAATTTTGCCTTTCGGCTACACCATTTTGTTGCGGTGTACCAGACATTGTGTATTGCGCACATATATCTCGACTTGCAAGAAACTTTGCAAATGGACTTAGACATTGCCCACTTTCATCGAATTTTTGATAATATTCACCACCTCTATCAGACCTCACTATCTTTACTTTTTTATCTAGCTACCTTTCCACCTTATTAACGAACACCTCTAGGATGTCCATAGACTGAGATTTTTTCATGCAGTAGATAAATATAACCATATCGTGAGAAGTCATCAATAAAGGCAATGAAATATTTTTCGCCACCTCAAGAAGGAACGACGAAAGGACCAAAGATATCAGTGTGCTGTAATTTAAGTAATTCATTACTTCTTGTGGCTGGGTGCTTTGATACATGTTTGGTTTGCTTGCCTTTGATGTAATCCACACATATATCCCAGTCAACAATATCCAATGGAGGTAAGATTTCATTTTTCACTAACCTCTGTACCCTTTCTTTGGATATATGACCTAATCTTTTATGCCACGAAGAAGCAGAACATTCATTTTGTGCACTACGTTTACTTCCTATAATATGGTCAACATGAAGCAGAGTTGTAGCAAAATCAACATTAAGATTGAAATGATATAAACAATCAATTAAAGTATCAGAACCATAATAGTACTTGTGTTTATACAATGAAAAAACACCGTTTCCAATCTTAAATTGAAATACTGTAACATCCAACTTTGTAACAGAAACTAAATTTCTAGCACATTCAGGAACATAAAGACACTTTTCTATATCCAGGTAACAACCAGTGTCTAGGATCAATCTGTACATCTCAATGCCCTCTATCCGTGCCTTCATTCTATTCCCCATATATAAGAACTTTTCAGTTTCATTTATGAGTTGGATTGTAAGGAATCCCTGTTGACCATGTGACATATGAGTAGTTGCACCAGAATCTAACCACTAGGTATTATTAGGCACTTCAATAAGGTTTGATTCTGAATATACTGAGACATAGTATGTACCTTTCTTTTCGAACCAAGTCTTTCTTTTAGGGCAATCCTTCTTGAAGTGACCAAGCTTCTTGCAGAAGTGGCACCTCTTGTCTTTATGGATTCAATTGTTGGACCCCGAATTTTTCTTAGAATTTATTTTATTAAATTAGCAAGCATATATATAAGTTAGAATTTATGAATTAGAAAATTTTTGGAGTTAATATGGTTTATTATTAATATTGTATGTTAGCATACATGAAAGGTATAGAATAAAAATGAAGATAGGGAGGTAGTAGGAATTAGAGGTAATAAGGACGGGTAAGATGGGAAATTAAAATTTTTGTTTTAACCAAATAAGACAAAAGAGAAGAAGATTCGTGTGTGTTAAGGAAAGAAAAGATGGAGAAAGTCGGGGAAGAGACTAGAAGGAGAGAAGGAGAAAGAAAGGGAAGAAGAAAGAAAGAAAGAAAAAGGAGAAAGAAGAAGAAGGAAAAGTAGAAGAAGAAGAAGGAAAAGTTTAGGTGAGTTCTTTTGGTATTCTTTGTATATTCTTTTTGTTTTGACAGATTAAGGAAGTAGAGAAAGTAGGTTTTATGTGAAGAAAATGAAGAAAGAGAGAGAGAAAGGAAGAACAAGAGCTTTATCATCTTGGATTCTTATAACTTTAGTTAGATCTTAGTTCTTTGAGTTAGAAAAAAATCAAGGATAGAATAAGCTTAAGTTCATTCATAGATAGTTAGTTTTGAGGAAAGCTTCATGTGTATGTGTTGATTAAATGAAATATATTTGTTTTTAGGGAATCAAGAATATCAACATCAAGAGCAAGGAGAAGAGCAAGCTTGATCTTGGGAGTATCAAATACATAGGTATGTTTATGATTTTAGTGATGATGAGATGAAATAATTGAGTGTATGTATGTTAAATATGGTTGTTTTGAACCATTGTGGATGTGGGAAAAATGTGTTGTGATTTATGAACTTGTTATGCTTGAATGATTTTACTGCTTTGTGTTAATAAAAAAAGAAAAAAATAAGAAGCATGAACCATGATTAAGTTATTAAATATATATATGCATTTGAACCTGTTTATGTGGGCAAGAGAGGAACTCGTTTTGTTAGTCACGTGCACGATGACTTATAGCCTTCTCCAGACTGCCCGCTTGAGGCCACAAGATCCTGAGAAATCAGACTCGTTTTATTTCATGGTGAAACCTTTGGTTTCTCCGTTTCGCTCCACAGAACTCTCGAGCTGTTATATTGTGCATTGCATTTTGATATGTCAAGTCATGATGCAATTTGAGTGTTATGCTTTGATGATAAATTACATCCAATATGTTCTATGTGATGATGTGTTGAATTATGAGATGTGAGTTGGAATTGTGAATGCTGAAATTTCATTGCTAGATTAAGACAAGACAAGTATGCCTATATGAGTATTCGTATATGATTGTGTGTGGTTCATTATCACTGGCTATAAACATATTAGTCACTAAGCTTCCGGCTCACCTCATAAATTTTCTACTCCTCAGGTGAAGAATCAGCAGATCATAACTGAGCCTTGAAAAGTTTTGGCAATTTCCAAGAATTCCAGACTTTTTGTAACTAAGTTAGTGAGGATCATTTTTTTGGTGACCTTAGAAACATATCAGTATAAACATTTCTGTATGTATTTTGTAATTATGATACTGATATGACATTTTGATATGAAGTATGAAGATGTGTATCAACCTTGTTGTTGCAAATTGATAGTGAAAGTTGTCAGTGAAAGAGCAAAAATTTCTCTGATATATGTATGTATATATATATATATATATATATATTTTTCTGTTAAGTTGGTTTTGTATTGAATGTTGGGAGACCTTTGGATAAACTTATCTGAAGTAAATTGGTTAATAAAGGAGTTTTTTATGTAAGGAACTAAATGTTAGTTTCAGCTCTTTTGGAATTTGAAATGGAAATGTAGGTTAATAGATGAATGGAAAACGGAGAATAGGGTAAAATATGAACCGAAACTTCCAGGAATAAACTGCATTGATATAGGCAGAATTTGGCTAAATGGTCCCATAAAAGTTGTAAATTATTCTTTTAGCTTTTTAATGGTATAAAGATTGAAATTTTTGGACTTCAGATGCAAAAGTTGTGGCCTTTATAAGATAGCAGTATCGATACTAGTATAGGCAGTAGCACAAATTTTTGATTGAAATGATAATCTTTACTTAAATGATTGGACTGTATTGATACAGGCTAAATTAGACAAAATTGTCTTCATAAAACTGTAGATCTTTTTCTTAGCTTTCCAACAATATAAAGTTTGAAATTGTTGAACTTCTGGATTGAAAGTTATATTGTTTAGAAGTAAGTATATTCAACTGAGAAGTCGCAATCGTGACGAAGCACGATCGCGACATTCCCAGAATTTCACAAAAGTCGAGATTGTGACACAACACGATCGCGACTCCCCTCGTTTTCTTACAACTGTTCACCATATGTCGAGATCGTGGACAAGCACGATCATGACGCTCTCTCACAGGCGTGAGAGATGAAACTCACTCCCATGACTTTTTCCTCTCTAAGCCATTAAATTAAATTCAATTTCCCCCTCTTTGTTTTTATCTCTCACATGCGTGATAGTGAAGAGTCACGCCTGTGACTCCTCTTTTGCATTTTGATATTCCATTCCTTAATGCAATTGCAAATTATTCACTTAACACCCAAATCCATTTATTCTGTGTTCACTTTTTGCTATGTTATTTTTATTAAATTGTTGGGTATTGTTTTTACTTCTTTAATGAATTTTTATTTATTTAATATAATAAGTAATTATCCATTTACTTATTATCTATTATTTTATTTTATTTTATTATTATTAGTATATTTAGAAAGGAGGTTCCTCCATGACATCTTTTAATTTGTTTACATGTCAAGCTTATTTTAGCCCATTTATTTTAATTGTCTTGTATTTATTTTGCTTCCGCCAAGGAATAGAAATATTGTTTATATATTTAGTTTATTGTTAATAAATCATTTTTTATTAATTTATGATTTCTTATAATTAAATTCCATGTCTAAAATTATTCTATGTCGTTTTAAATTATTATTTGATCATACCAGAAAAGTCCCATTATAAATTTTCCTTGCCTAAACTTTCATTAAATTAAATGTTATATTTTATTTTATTGATATGTTCCCAAATCTATTTATTATTATTTCCAATAAATCCCAATGGTGGCACGTAGACGTCATAAAATTTGTATCGAGACCCAGGGCTAACATCGACCCTCATTAACTTTGCTAAGAGCTTTGGCCATATCTTTGCCTTTCTTTCCTGGTTTGTGCTTGTTGCTACTAGCTTCTGGATGAAACGTGAGATGAAAGGAGTGCTCCTTTATTTTCTTCAATCTCCCTTCCTCCTGAACCAATATGGCCTTAATTTCTTAAAGGTTCCATTTTTCTTTAATGATATTATAATTCACTTGGAACTGGCCAAACTTAAGAGGAAGTGAGTTGATAATAAACTATACTAGAAAGGACTCACTCACATCCATACCCATAGATTTCAACTTTGCAGCTAAGTTTGACATATGGGTTACATAGTCATGAATGGGTTGTGACCAGTCAAACTTCTTGGTCGTTAGCTCAGTTATGAAAGTCCCTACTATGGACTTGTCAGGTGAATCATATTGAGAGCATTCCTTAAGCTTTAACATAAACTCCTTTGCATTATCCATCTTAGGCATTGATGGCTTCACGTTTTCTGCGATTGTCATTCGCATCAAATTCAAACTTAGTTTGTTAGACCGTTCCCAAGCCACATAATAAGATTTGTCAGCTTCTAACCTGGTCTCAGTTATGGCTGTGGGCCTTACATCTGACACTATGACCAAGTCCAAATCTATTGCACCCAGTTGGAACTAGACTTGTTTGGACCAAACCGCATAGTTCAGACCATTGAATTTGATTAAACCATTTCCTAAAGCAAACAAATTTGAAGATGTTGCAAATACAATATATAGCTCACGCATTAATGCTTTGAGTAGACCTAAATGGATTCAAACTAATAACAAACTTTGATTATGCATTTAAATTCTCCTTTGGGTAAACTTTAAATACATATATGTAACCTATCATGATGCAAATATAGTTCACTATAATAGACAATCATATTCCAGTCAACATGTATGTTATCTTTGGATATACAATCATATTAACCAAATATGATGATAAAGCCCCTTTAATATCATTAATTATAAGCAATGGTCTACTTTTGGGTGACCTACTAGCGTTATAATTAATAATTTCAATTGTTCAGTTCAACTTTTATGTCATTTTAATAGCATCATCTCAACATGAACAATTGAAACATTCACAATTAAATGTTTAATTTTTCAAGCTAGGCCTCTTTGGTGACTAACAAGCTTTCCATGCAATAAATATTTAATTGGACAATTATTGTACATGACAAAATTTATGTTAACTTAGTTTGGTCACTTTGGTGACTAACAAACTATTTTAAATTACCATTATGCCATGTAATACATTCAACATGTAATAAGAAAATTTAATTCCAAATATTACATAATATAAAATATTCAAAGTACCAAATAAAACATATAATATGGCACTGATTTTCAAAATTATATTATGCATAGAAAATAAATCAATTATGAATTAAATAATTCATTATGTCACATCCCAAAATTATTTTACTTAGGGTTAAAGTCTATAATTTAATTAATTAATAATTAAGGGCACAAATATAACCCAAGCTTATGTTTTAATGGCCCAAAGGTAAAAAAAATCAGGCCAAAATCACGTTTTGGGCCAAAAGGCCCTATCCGGGCACGCGCCAGCTTGCGACACATTGTGGGAGACGTCTAGTGCGTGCAGACGCTGCCCAGTTTTGTGTAGCGTCGTCTTCCTTCAAATGTTGAGCTTCTGGTTCTCTGTGTTTTTTGTTTTTTTTCTTCATTTCATGAGTTTCTGTTGTTTGTTTCTTTCTTTTCATGGGTTTGTGTCAAAACAGAAGCCATCCCAAGTCTTAAAGACATGAACATCCCTTCGCAACGTTATAACGTTTCTAGGCCCAAACCTTGCGTGTCTCTTTTTACAATTTATTACTCTCACTCAAAACCAGAAACTTTCTCTTATAGGCATGGAAACTGAAAATGCAAATTTCATGCCCAAATCATCAAGACATTTACGGGATGTTTAGATGTGTGTTTCTTTTCAACAACCCAAGCCTATTTTCGTTGTTTTGTTTTAAACAACCATAATCACATGTCTTGGTTTTTTTAGAACCAGAACACAACAAATACGATGGCATCTTTCTATGTTAAAAACTCCAACAACACAAATAAAACTCATGAAATACATGTAGATTCGATTCAAGAACCAAGCCTTTCAGTTCTGAATCAACAACCATAAACACAGTACAAAATAACACCGAAAACACAAGTTTGGCAACGTATGGGTATAAGAACAGAATCAGTGGATTGCCCTTCGTTCTAGGACAATAACGAAAACAACATTCATACATGAAATAAACAATGTAAACCTGGCTCTAATATCATTTGTAAACTTTTATGGATCGATGAAACAAAGACGATAATATAAACAAACCTGGATCTATGTTTATTTTGCAATGTTCTTGATGATAATTTATTTCCTCTCCTTTACTTTCGATGCTTGTGTTTTCGATGGTCAGAAAACCTCTATAATGTTTCAATTTTGTCATAATTATTGAAACTATTTTTGCAGCATTTAAAGGGAGAGAGAAAGGGCTTAAGATTAGGTCCATTTGATTCTTTTGATCTTTAAACCCATTAACCATCATACCGGATTCCTTAAATAGAATCAATCTATTATATATGACATGGGTCACCTTAAATAAATCTAATACTAATATTGACGTGTATTACTGGAACTTTTTGATGTGATTTTTTAATAATTTTCCTTTAATTTGGTTTCATTCTCGTAATACCTATATTTTTAAACTATATTTCTAAACTGCAAGGTAATCCCTTATTATAATTTTATGTAAACATGTTCGAAATGGGAATTGATAATGTGTTTTTTATTTACTAATAACTTATGAAGTTGCAATTCCTATTTTTGCTTAACTTCCACTTTTCTAAACTACGTTTGTATTTCATAATCCAGCAAAGATATTGCTAAATTGCTAAAGATATAACTTGTTTAATGTAATGATAGAGTTTAATCATAATATGATACACAAAGGACTATAAGGTGAAAATGTTGGAGCACTAACCTTCAATTTAGTAATCTAAAACACAAGGGACCATAAGGGGACCATCTTCCTCCACTGTCGCAGCCTCTACAAACAAGAATTTCAACCTTATAAACACAAAATATTCTTTATTTTTGGGCCATAAACACTAAAAAAATAGAAAGATTTGAGACTATATATCATACTTAAGAGTGGAGAATGAAATCGTGACTAAAGTGGAGGATAAAGATGTCAGAAAATTATTAGAAACTAATGAAGATAGATGAAGAAGAAGCAAGAAGAATAAAGAATTATTAAGATTTGCTTCAATCGAAGAAGATATAGGAAGCATCAAATTTTAGGCATTTACTACAAATAATGAATAAAAGATGCAAATTAGGTATAAAAGCAATCAGCGTTAGGTTTTAGGGGAAATTAAGTTTTGGGTTTTAACTTTTTGAAAATAATTTAAATATTAATTAATTTAAAAAATAAGAAATTGATATTTAATTACATGTAAACTATTGTATTGGCAACTACATGCCTAGGTAGCCTAATTTAATAGGACGTAACATGTAAATATGTAATGGATGGAGGGGTGATGAAGTGAGCGTGTTTTGAGCAAATCAATATATTCTGGAAATGCTAGGGGATAAACTAGTATGAGAGATAACAAAATGGGTCATCTTAGACTTTTTAGTTTTTACCAAACGTTAATAGGACTTTTGCCTTCTTTTAGGTCTATTTTTAGTTAAAAATAATTTATTAAGAATAAAAATTCGTTGGGCCTGTAATTCTAATAAGAATAAATTTATATCTTTATTATTTGTTTAACTTTGGGTTTCCAATCTATTAGAAGTAGGTATGAGTTACTATTTTATTTTAAGTTGGGGTTAGCTAGCCCATTATGTTTGAATCTAGTTTTGGATCTCTAGACAAAGATGACAATGGGCCGAGCCAGGCCTAATTTGACCTTATTGTCAAGGCCTGACCCTCGCCCGAGGGTTGATCTGACCCGATTCAACTTGGCCTGATCAATTTTTTTTTTAAATTAAAAAAACAAAACGATATCATTTTACTTATAAGGGTTGAGTTAGGCCGGGTCTGGGCAGCCCAAAAGCCCCATTTTTCAAAAAACATCGAGCTTCTCCTAAGCTTGGCCCGTTAATTTCAGGTCGAGTTGGGTGGCTGAGCCGAGTCTGGACCTAGTTGCCATCACTATCTCTAAACCTTTAAGAATTTAGGATTTGTTTTACTCAATAAATTCTTATGTCTAATTTTATTTTCTGTAAATAATTTAGAATGTAAAGAGTTCTTGCCCAATAACATTAATTCCAATATTTTTGTTTTCAAACTAAATAACCAAGTTCATCAAAATATTTTCTAAAATTTCGTCTTTTTAAATTTGAAAATTCAGTATTTTGGTTTTCAAATTCTTCTATCATTTCAAATAAAAGCCTTAACATTTGTTTCTTCTATTCTATTAAGAATTTTTTTTCCATAACTTTTTAAAACTTCAGATTGAATATTTCATACAAACTAAATTTACCCTTTTTTAAACTAAAATTTAAGATTGTTTGAATTGAGAGTCTAGACTTTTTTTAAATCTTTTAATTTTAAATCCTAGGTAAAACCACTAACTGTATGATTTATATCTATTATTTCAACACGCTTTTAAAACTCACACCCAATTTTATTTTTCTTTCATAATTCCCATTTCTTCAATACTTGTTTTAGGCCAAGGTAACAATTTAGATTGGTAAAATAGGGCGTAGAATTAGTTCCTTTCCTCTAGGATTTTATTCTCTTTCCTTAATCCTTACAGTGATCACTTTATTGAATATTAATTCAATTTTCAGTCTCATTCCTGTTAATAGAATCCAAAATCATCAACAAGATGTAACTCTTTGTTCCTGACCTAGGTTACTTGAACTAAACCCTAACAAAAAAATCAACTTTAACTCACTAATTTTTAATATATCAAGTTTTTCAAAAGAACAAAGCGCTGTATTTTGATAAAAATTTAATTCAAAACCATAGACCAAGAGATTCTCTATAGAGTTTAAAACATTTTTTTAAATTAGAAAAGGATTATGTATTATTCCCTGTGAATGAAAAATCATGGATGATTTGTTTTTTTGAAAATTTAAATGGAATTAATAAATGAAATATTACAAAATGTTTGTCTACAATCATAAAACGACAATGAGCAAAGATCCTTCAATGCAATGACATCGTATGAGACCAATAATAGCCTACTAGTATCACTTCTTTATACAGTCAATTAGGGTTCCCCTGTAACCTCCAGAGGGATTCGAAAAAGGGATGGCGTTGTGGAGTTCAATACCGCAAGACTTCTCAATCCACGTTCAAGTAATTAGCTCAGCTCTATGCTTTATTCTTCATTCCATCCTTGCGCAGTTACTCTTCGATTTGGGTTGCAAGTGAGACAGATCTCGTCTATGATTAAGCGTGAAGCTGCTCTCCGACTTCTGTTGTGGGTTACCACACTTCGAAAGGTAATCTTCTTCTTAAAAATGAAAGCATCATCTCTTCTACTGTTTATATCTTCTGACCTTCTCTGATGTGTTGTCCTTTTCCAAAGGTATTAATGATCCTCCCATATCCTTTATCTGCGCATGCTAATCTGTGGAGCCAGGTACTATTCCCATCTTTTCCTTTATAAATTACCTTGCTTTGTTAACTGATCCTCCATGCAAATGCTAGTGTAGGGTTTAAAACTTCTGTTTTGGTAAAAATGAGAATTTTCTCTCTGATTTCTCTAATAAGAGAGATAAATACCTCATACTTTGTATGTTGCTTATGTTGAAATCTTCTGGTGTTTCTTTCTTCCCATATCTCCTTAATAGAGAAGGCAAGGGAGATGATATAAATGCATTCAGTGGACTTAAGCATATGGGCCAACCTCAGAAGCAATTATATGGCTTCTATGATAGTGGTGCCTACAGTAGGGATTTTATTGAGTGTCTTGAGTCGTTCCCAAATAACCTATGCAAAGATACATTTGAAAAAGAAATGGTCCCTTGATTCCAATTCTGTCTCACAGAGAACACAGTCAGAATTAGTAGACATAAAGTGGAGTTTATCTATAGTGCTTAATCTGTTAATCACTGCTAGCCATAGTGTGATAGAGTAGCTAGGCATTAAAGCTTTGTACAAGACAATAGGAGCCCGAGCCAGTCTTATATTATTGGGAGATTTCTATTTCCTAAACTTAGCAATGTTGAAGGTGTTAGGAGGTTGATTGAGACAGTAGTAAGCATCCTCCCTTTGGATGTTAGGAAGGCAAATTCTATAGTTTAGCTGGAAAATTCCACTGATCTCCTATTAGGATAACTTTAGCCTTCTTATTGATGGGAATATCATGCCATGTTTGAGTAGCCTGAGGTTCTCAAATAAGAGGTCCATGGCCCGTCTCTCTCTATTCCCAATCTTACAATACATCAGAGGTTCAATCATAGGTTTAAGTTTCAAAAGCTGAATCAAAGACCATGAAAAGGAAAGTTTAATAGGGGTAACCCAAATACTAGATCCCTTCAGTATGTAGATATGTAATCATATGATCCATAGAGACTTCTTTTCCAGTAAGATATTCTAGAGGTTCTTAGCCAATACTGCTTTGTTGAAAGAGAAAATTGAGATCAATCCAAGAACCCCTTCCTCTTTCCTCTTACACACCTCTTTCCATTTAACCTCAGCAAAGTGATTGTTTGAATTGAGGTTGCCCTATAGGAATCTTCGAAATAGTTTTTCAATGGATTTAATCACTCCTTTGGCTAGAAAAATAGTTGAGGACTAATATATATATAGAGAGTTAAAGACTGCCTTGATTAGTTGTAGTCTACCACCAAAAGAGAGCACCTTATTAGACCACATTCCCAATCTTCTCTGAATTTTCTCAATCAGAGGTTGACATTCAGAAAACTGAATTCTTTTGGTAGTAATAGGGAGTCCCAAGTAGGTCAGTGGGGTTGATTTTCTGTTCATACCTGTTAATTGGGAGATTGTGTTCTCCATTCTGTTTGCCCCTTCAACCAATACAAACTGACTTTTAGTCAGATTAATCTCCAGAACTGATAGATCCTTAAACTCTGCCAAGGTTTCTATAAGAAGCTTAATAGACTTGCCACGAGCTTTTGAGAAGAGCATTAGGTTATCCGCAAAACATAAGTTTACTAGCCTGACCTTCTTACACTTGGTATGAAATTTAAAAGACGTACTGTTTCCTACTCTCTATTGAATTAGCATACTGAGAACCTCCATGCAGATAATAAATAAATATGGGAATATAGGATCACCCTGTCGTAAGTCCTTAGCACTCCTGAAAACTTCTGTTGGAGCGCCATTGACTAAAATGGCATAAGAAGGCGTGGTTATGCATGCCTCTATCCATTTGACAAATTCCTCCAGGAATCCCATTAGTTTTAGGGTCTGTAGAATAAACTCCGATTCAATAGTGTCAAAAGCTTTTTTGAAGTCCATTTTGATAGTACAGTTTGGTGGGCCGTGCTTCCTTTGGTATCTTTTCATTAATTCCTGAACAATAGCAAAATTATCCCAAATTCTTTTATCATGTAGGAAAGCACTGTGATTGTCAGATATCAATGTATCTAGAACCTTCTTCAGCCTGTTTGCTAGGATTTTAGAGATAATCTTGTAAAGAAAGTTAGTGCACGCAATAGGTTTACAATCATCCAGAGTAGAACAACAATTAGTTTTTGGGATCAGACATATGTGGTTTTTGTTGACCTCTTTTAGTAGGGTTCCTCTAGAGAAGAATTTCAGCACAGCTTGCTTCACCATAGGTCCAATTATTGACCATGTTTTTTTGATAGAAATAGCCATTAAAACCATCAGGGCTAGGGGATTTGTTTGGACTCATCTGAAACAAAACCTCTTCTATTTCCCTTTCTGTCACTGGAGTGATGAGAGCTCTAGTCTATTCCTAGGAGATCTTGTTGTGAATAATGGAGTCAAGATTGGTTAAGTTTGAGAGTATCTGAGAGGATCCATAGAAGTTTCTAAAGTGTCTCTCTACTTCTTTCAACAGTTCAGCTTGAGTTGAAATTTCCACTCCATCTTGTTGTTTTAGAGAACAAATTCTGTTTATATTCCTCCTTGCCAGAATAGAATTAAAAAAGAATTTAGAACACCTTTTCTCCATCTTTTAGCTAATTGACTTTAGCTCTTTGCTCCAATAGGCTGTCATGTTCCTTAATTAGTGAGAGATAATTTGATAGCAGGCTCTTTTCAGTATTTATTAGCGATGGATTTGAAGGGTCCAAAGTTGTTTTTGCACCTTTTCCAGATTCTCTCTAGCTATATTAACTGCTTTTTGAGTAGGGGAGGCTCGACTTTTCATCAAGGTTTTCATCTCTCCTTTGATAGCTTTAAGCTTTTGCACGCAAATATATTGGAGAGTACCCACAACTTCAGTTTCTAGTCTTTTACTAAGAGCATCAGGAAATCCCTCATCATCAATTAGGAAGTTGTTAAATCTGAACGGTCACCTTAAGACTTGATTAAGGGATAAATTTTCAATGCGCATAGGAGTGTGATTAGAGAATAAAGGATCAAGGAAAGAAGTGACACAATTGGGGAACTGTGTCAGCCAATCTTTGTTAACCATAGCTCTATCCAACTTTTTCCTTGGAGCCCACCTTCCCATTTGCTTATTACTCCATGTGAAGAAATGACCCTGATGCTTAAGATAAAAAATGCCCAAATTGTCCCACACAGTCATTGAAATCAGAGGAATGATTTCTTAGACTAAGCTTGCCCTCTACTTTTGTATTATAAAGAGTGTCATTGAAATCTCCATATATAAGCCATGCACCATTGACCCTATATTGAATCCGTATTAAACTGTCCCATAGCATTTTCCTCTAAAATGCATGATTAGAGGCATAAATGAAAAAGATACTTATGTTATTGCTAACTTGAAGGAGCTTGCAATTCAGATGCATAGCTTGCGTGTCCATAGAGAAAACTTGTACATCCACCACACGAGGGTTCCGACAATAATTCTCCCATAACTATAAGTTTGTTAGTTTGAGATAAACTTCTTAGATCCTAGTTTATTCACAACTTTCAATTTATCACATCTAAGCTTAGTTTCCAAAATAGCAAAAATCCATGGTTGGATGTTGTATACAAAATCTCTTAACATTCCATGCTATTATCTTCATAGTTAAGCAGAAATAGATTTGGAGCCCTTTCTTTCTCATCATTCTCATTTAGTCCCACCAACTTTCTAGTTGGTTCATCCCTAGTCCAACATCATACCTTTGGAGGCACAATTAAGTATAGTTTTAATAACAATTCAAGTTCATTGATCCAATACCAACTTTGCTCCAGGTATAAGAGAATTATAAGTCTAAAAAATTAATTAAGAGTTGATTAATAATCTTTTCTAAAGGTTCATAAATCTTTTCTCCTCTTCTCTCCTCTTATCTCGTTTCGATATAGAAATTTGATAACCATCTTACTTACTTCCATATCAGATGTAAAAGAAATATCATTTTATTAAAAGATTGAAAGGATGCTGATATACTTTTATTTTTAATAACTATTACAACTTCAAAATATTTAATCAATCCAAACCACTTAAACCGAATTAATTTTATTTAGATTAGTTTAATTTGGTTTCGTTTAATTTAGATAAAATAAAATCATTATATAAATATAAATGAGTTGTTCTAAATTTTGATAGAAACCAATCCAAGTTACCCATTAAACATCGTATATCAACCATTCATTTCGGTGATATAGCATCCAAACCAACAAATGATCATTTGAAAAATGTTGTATTAATTTGAGTGAAAGGCAAAATTTTTTATTTGATTTTTCTCATTCTAAAAAATGTCTTTGCAATTTTAAATTACATAAAAGCCTTTACTAGTATTAGAAATATTTATTAAAAAATAACTTTTTTATAAGCTTTCATCTAATAATTTCAATAAAATTTGTTAATAAAATTAGATAAACGTAGTCGTACAAAATCCATAACATGTTTAACAATTGATCATATAACAATTTGAATTTAAATAGTTCTACAAATATTCAATAAAAATTTTCTTTTCTAATACCACAAGCTATTTTGTTAAGCAATTTAGAACAATAATGATTATTTTTATAAAACGGGATACAACAGAAAAAGTAGCCAAATTTCCCATGTATATTCGCCAGAGCTAGGATTCGTCCAAGTCTTTTCACACAAGAATAGACTTGAATTCGGTTCAACTCTTTTCATGATATCTGCGGTGCTGAAGACCAGAAGACACATAACGACAAATTTGCTATGATAAACTAAATTTCCTGGTAAGAGTAGACTCTTCCCAAAATCTAGACTTACAAATTAACTAAAAAGACATTTGAATTCTTTGTTGCGCAATTTCGTGGCATCTCTATTGTTACGGGGCAGCAGGAATGTTATATGTATACCTTTTGACCATGTATCTAAGAAAGGCGCTCAAGATATTTAGAGAAGTGGTGAAAGTTCTTTTCAGGTTCCAATGTTGTTAGAAACTAACCAAACATGTTGAAAATGCTGAATACTTGATACACACGAATGTAATTTCTAAGCACTTTCATTCCAACAAGGTTGTTGTCTCTCCCATTTAATGTAGTCTTGTCCGTTCCATTCATATGGGATATAGCATATAGCCTACCATTACTAAAGTTTAAAGATTCAACATTAAAGCTCTTTTAATAATCTCTAGCACGTTGTTAGTGATACTAAGTTTTTACAAGCATGAACTTATTAACCGCTTCAATATTTTTTCATAACTTTGATTGGTTTTCATAGGGTTTGCCTGTATACTAAATGATCCATGCTGTCCTTTTAGTATAAAATGTTAATAGAAACATTGGTGTCTACAAGATTACCGGCTGTTGCTTTGCTTATTCATTTATTGGACAAAAGTCTAAATGATTCATTTCTATGCTTATCTTTTTCTTTGACCGAAGTCTAAATGATTCATTCGACTATAGGTAAAGTATCTCTTTTTTTTTTTTTTGGGTGAAAAGGTAAAGTATCTCTTTAAAACTTTGAATTTGATACGAGTCTGGTGGAATGCGTAAGATAAATGGTGTACTGTTTCCTATATGATTGAGATGTGGGGTACGTTGCTGATCGTTAATGAAAAATCAACTAGATATTATCTTGATTTACATCTATTCTGTCCGCGAGTGGAGGCTAATTCACTTTAAGTTGCATACATAATCTACTTCCATCCATTCATTCCTTTTTATGAGATATGAATTCGAGACCACTAGAATGAAAACTTGGGGGTTTAGATAGTCGATCAAAATTCGAAAATAGGTAATGTCAATAACCGTGAAGATGATCGGTTGTGACAAATCTGATACTATCGCCGATTCTTATACACATATAAGTTATATACCTTCAACAACTAAACTCACACCTGTTATTTAACACCCACAACGATGAATCGTATGATGAAAAATCGATTGGTCAAGAAACTGGTTTATGGGGAAGAGAGGAGGAGGAATCCAGTTGACTAGATAAGCAATGACACAAGAGAAAGCTGCGATGCTTATGCAAGCAGACCACTGTGTCCAGTTTAGCTTCTCGGTGTTGGCTACCTTATTTAAAAGCTCAACCATCGCCACTTGAAGGATCACCACAACTAAGAGAACCAACTTGTACTTCTCTATCCCTTTGAACATGCGCTTTTGCTCCACCATCCTTGCGTTCAACACGTTGAAAACTTGGAATAGAATAAACATGTTGAAGATAAGAGTGTTCCTGGCTTTCTCTCCCACACTGAAAATTGAACAACCCCTGAATTCTATCGTTAATAGAACAACTACCTGGTACAAGGACTGAGTAAGAATGTTCCTCCACATGACGTTAGAAATAAGTGGCTGGGACGGCGGAACAGGAGGCTTTGTCATGGCTTCGTTACTGGGATTGTTGGTGGCTAAAGCTAAGGCTGCTAAAGCTTCCATGATAATATTTAACCAAAGAAGCTGGACTGTCGTTAATGGGGTTTGACCAGAAGCAGAAAACCCAATGGAAGTGACAAGAAGAGCGGTGGCATTGACAGTGAGCTGAAATTGAGTCAACTTCTGTATATTTTCAGAGAGGCACCTTCCCCATCTTAGAATTGTCACTACAGAAGCGAAGTTATTGTCCAATATGATCATATCTGAGCTCTCTTTTTCAAAATCTGCCCCTTGAATTCCCATGGAAATCCCAATGTCTGCATTTTTTAGTGCAAATGCCCCAGTCATGCCTTTTCCGGTTACTGCAACTACATGGCCTTTCTCTTTCAGGCACTGTACCATCAAACTTTTATCAGACGGTGAAGATCTTGCCATTACTCGGATACGATCGATTTTCTCGTTTCTTTCTTCGGGCAAGTAGTTTCTGAATTGCACACCTTCTATTACAGCTTCGCTGTCTATAAACTCTTCATGATCGAGAATTCCGCTCTCAAATGCTGCAGCTCTTGCAGTATCAATATTGTCACCGGTGATCATTATAAATTTCAAACCAGCTTTCTTGCATGACTCTACTGCTTCTCTAACTCCTGGTTGCAATTGGTTCTCCAATCCCACAAGCCCCAACAAAGTCAGTCCGGCTTCTTCAACCTGCTGATTCAGTACTTCTGCAACCTTTTTGTGGGCAAATGCAATGCACCGTAGGCCTTTTGTTGCCATACTCCGAATTATCAATTCAAACTCCGATCTTTCTTCACGACTCATCTCTTGCTCACCGTTGCTGTCATAGTAATTTGAACACATTGAAACTATTATCTCTGCGGCCCCTTTCAAGTGTGTTTGAATTGCCTTTTCATGGTTCTTCCTGATCAACACTCCACTTCTCTTTTTATCTGACTTGAACACCTCTAGATGTACTACCTCACAATATTGTTTTAAGGCATCGATATTGACACCCAAATCTGCCTTAGCCCACGAAAGTAATGCTTTCTCGGTCGGACAACCAAAAATCTCCAGTTCTAGGGCAGAATTTTGCTTGTTTACAAAGCTAGTTGTATTCAAAGCAACAGCTTCCTGTAACAGCTGGAATGCTTGACTTGTTATTTCTCTTTGAAAATCATCTACAACTTTTGCTTTACCGAGCCAAACCTCAGTTACCTTCATCTGATTCATAGTAAGAGTACCTGTTATGTCTGTGCAGATTGTTGTGGCAGAAATAATTGTTTCGCGGACAGAAAGTCGCCGAACCATAATATGATCATTTGTCATTAGCTTCATAGAGTATGTAAGATTTAGTGCCAAAGACAAGAGTAAACATTCAGGGATTGTCACTTCCACGATATTCACAGCGGCATTTATAAAGTTCACTATTGACTGAAGGATGTTCCCCAAGTTAGTCTTGCGTCCGATGAATTCTGGTTTTCCGCTTGCATCCTTGGTGCTTCCAGTGAAGTAATAGACCAAAGCCAAAGTGAAAATAATAGCTGCTGCGCCTGTTCCTATCTTTTTGATTTGAGAAGTGAGCTTGTTGAGATATTCCTGAAATGGAGCCTCTTCCTCCATTTCACGGAATGTTGAACTCGTTATCTTCTCACCAACAGACGTAACAAGCATGAAACCAAAGCCATCAATCACTTTTGCTCCCGCATGCAAGAACGGATTGTCTCTGCAATTAACAGCAACTTCATGATTTTGATCATCGCTCAGGCTGTACTCATCTAGTTTCAAAGAATATCCGTGCAGGAACAAGCCGTTTGCAGGAACCCGGTCCCCTATCTTCAGCAAAATAACATCGCCAACCACCACATCGGAAATTGCCACGGAATGACATTTCCCATCTCTAATAACTTGCACGTTTATGTGACTAGTATCATAGGAGTGCTTCCTGAACTGTGTTGATAGCCTGAAGTTGCTCACAGAAGACACAACAGCAATAAGGACGACAGCAAAAATGTTGCTAATACCACCATAACAGCTATCTTTCAGGCCATACTGCTTGATACCGAAGCCGAAAGAGATCATGGCACAGACCAAAAGAATTACAATGGTTGTGTCCTTTATTTCTTGGAGAAAAAACCTTATAAAGGTTTTAGCAGCGCGCTTCTGATGCGTGTTGACACCGAAAACCTCTCTTCTATGTTCCAGATCCTCCTTTCTTCCACTGATACCTTCTGTAATGTGGCTATTAAGAGCTGCAACAATTTGCTCAACTCCTCCTAGTTGGCTAAGTAAGCCAAAATTGTTCTCTTTCACAACACGAGCGAGTGTGATTTGATCAACCCCACTTGTGGAGGATCTATGGTCCATGCCAACGATTTCATCATGGACGTCAATGGAAACGTAGGACAGCGAGTGTGAGAGACTCTTTTGCTTATGGGGACCTTTCTTGGACATAGCAACAAGAACCCTAGTGAAAAATATGGCTGTGAAAACCCTCCAACACGATGGTTGGCGGGGTTTTGTTACATTTTCCCGATCAAGAAGCATATTGGCTATAAACTCCGGATCTCCTAGCTAGGCACTACAATATGTGAAATGGAACTGACCTTGTAAGATAATAAGAAAAGTTTATGCTTCTTTCTCTTTATATATATATGTATATGTATATGTATATGTACTTGTACACACACACGAAGTCGGCTGGTTGGTCGGTTCGGCTACAAAACTTTTATATAATTTATGAAGTCTTTAAGAACGGCGTGGAAAATCTAGTTCGGTGGATTCTTATTTTATTATTTATGACATAAGAGGTAGAAAACCCCAATTATTCACGTCAATAGGTCGGGTTTGGGTCGGATTAAGATTTACATCCCTACCTCAATAGTAATTGCGTTAAATAAAAGAGGTAAAATCACCTTACGTCCACGTGATGCTCCAAACTCTAGATTTGTTTTGGTTACGATATTGTTATTATATTTTATTTATATATTTATGTAAAATTTATATAAATATATGCATAAAATTTAATAAAAGATTATTGAAATAGAATAAAAGAAAATCTTGCTAAACTGTTATTTTAGTCTTACTCATATTTGAAGAGAGAAAAAGAGGTTCCATCGTACTGAGAACATAGTAGTGTACATCACTACAGTGTTATTGGAGAAGGGATAATATATTTAAAAACATTTAACTTTTTAAAATTTGTTAATTTAGTGCTAAATATTTTGAAGTTTTTAATTTAATGGCTTACTTTTAACTTGTATAAATTAGACCAAAAACCTATTTTTTATAATATGACATGTTCACTAAATACTATATAGATATTTATTTATTAGTTTACTAAATTATTAAAGATTTTAAAAAATTAATCACTCAATTAAAATATGTTAAAAACTTAAAAAGTTTAAGCATTTTAAAATTTATTATCTCTCAAATATGTCCATATTTAGGAAACAAATTCTCTTTGCCCAAGGCCCTTTGTCAACTCTATTTAAGATAATCTCATTCACGCAAATATGTATGACCAAAAAAACATATGTGAACATACAAAATTATGGACACGGACGACATGATTACATATATTTCGGTGGCATTGGGAAAGTCTTATCACAAATCACTCCAGAAAATTCTTTAGGTCACAATTCACAAACAGTCAGCGGAAAAGAGCGACTCAGTCCGAGCTTGACCGATCGGCTTTCTAGTTTTGTGCTGCCATGTAATTGCTCTGTAACTTCCATCGCTTGTACCGACCATATAATTTCCAAAGGTCGATTATGACAGGTTTTTGCACACATCTGAAGAAATCTCAACTCTACCCCTCTTTAACCACCGTATAAATTTTCCCAACCATCAGGGAAAATTTCTTCTTCTGCTTTTCATAATTAAATGTGCAAGTCATGGACTCATTTAATTAAGTTAATTAGTTACGTGTATTGTTAGATTGATTACTGATCCAGTTTCTTTCAACTAAAAATGGATAATACATTAGTTAATGGAAGGAGTTAATTACTTATTATACCATTAACAACACATTTTTCATTTTTTATAAAACCTTTACTCCATATGACGTAAAGAAATTAAATTATATGATAATGTTTAAATTACTAGTCATTTTCTAATCAAATTTTCTTTATATATTAAAACAAAAATGGATTGACACAAAAACAAAAGGGCCTTCGTCACCAAAATTTTTTAGTGACGACAAAAATTCGTAGCACAAATCGTTGCAAAATCATGGTAGAAAAATATTATCGATGATGTTTTTACAAAATTGTCTCAAATTATATTTGGCTCGAATCTTAGATACATCTCCAAAAGAGATAGGTGAGGATAAAACAAATCGTCGCCAACGATATTTTGGGACTAAGATTTTGTAGCAACAAATTAGTGACGGTTTTTAGAACGTAGATAAAAGTTATTGGCGACGGTTTACAAAACGTATCTAAAAAGTTTTGGCGACGATTTTAGAATCATAGTCAAATCTTTTTAGCTAAGTTTTTTTATTTAATTTTTAAAAATTATTGGCGACATTTGCAGGAATATAGCTAAAAAGTTTTGGAGACGAATTTTGTTTTTTAATAAACATTTCTATTAAATTTTTTATTTAATTATAATTAATGGTGAGATTTTTATTCCATCTTATGTTTGTAATGTTTAGATTTTTGATTTATAATTAATTAAACGAAAATAAAAATAAAATAGTTAAAAATTAGAAACATTTTATATATAAAAAATAAAATGTCATTAAATGTTAATTACAAACGTTAACAAAAAAACTTATGTACAAACTAAGACTCGTTTTTGTCATCACTACTACTTACATAATTTAAGCCAAGTATTTTTTTGACCATCTTTTCAAGTTTGGCCAACTTTCGTTCATTACAGTCTAGCTTTTGTTCATTACGATTTAACTTTTCTTCATTATATTATAACTGAGCCTTAAGCGACCGGTTCTCCTCTTAAAACGTTGTTATAGATGTTGGTCATGATGAGGATGAACCAATTGGCTTAAGGCCATACTCAAAACTTTTGATATACCCTGATCTTGTACCAAATATGTTGTTGCAAATCTTATATACATTTGGCTCATTTCTGTCATACAATGTTCTTTGCAACAATTCCCGCATCTTATTATAATTTTTTTAAAAATAAATATTTAATTCAAATATTATTAGTTAATACTACATAAATAAATAAACTTAAAAATTAGACAAAATTTTATACTTACATAATTATTCTGCGCTTCTTCAGACGTCCAACCAACAGAGACCCAACTTCAGATCTAACGAGAGAAGCAAGCGACGCTAAGACCCATAGGAGCTCCACAGCAGTGTCCATGGTGTTAGGTTCAGCTACTATTGATGATGGTGGGCCGTCTACTCAAGTTGTGGAGGAGTTCCCTGCTCTTTCGCGTGAAGTAGCATAATGAGCTAAACCTGGCATTGGCATTGGCGTTGGTGTTAGCGTTGACGTCTTTGGAGTCTCTAAGACCCATGGGTCTTCACCGACTGCTGGTGCATGGAGCAAACAACTTCAATTTCAACAACATAAGGTCCAAATGAAGCATTACCCTGATGTAATGAAAGATGTCATTGTTTGTCCTCCCCTTGAACACCTGCAAGCAGGAGAAAGAGCGTAGTCGAATACACTAGTGGGATCCTTTTGGACCAAACATCCTGCATTTCCAATTATCAAGGCCTGGGCTAATGCACGGTAGAGTAAACAAGGTTTAGAGAACATTCTACTTACTAATGATGACATGATTATTTTCAAATTTGATTCGGATGGTAATATGAATGAAATAATTGGAATGGGTCCTTGGTATATTGAGGGACAACCAATGTTCCTATAGAAGTGAAAGCCAGGGATTGCATTTAATAAGGAATATGTTGAAGTTTCCAATTTGGGTCCAATTCTATAATCTACTGCTTGAATTGTGGATTGTGTAAGGGTTAAGTTTTCTCGTTAATTCCTTGGGTAAATCATTGGGTATGGATGCACAGACATTAGGTATGGATAGGATAGGACATGCAAAAATATGCATAGAAGTGAGTTGACAGGCTATACTACCAGATTGTCTTCCAGTTATGCACTTTAGTGAATCTGGGGAGAGGGTGAAAAGAGAAATACAACTATACTACCCTTAGAAGCCACACAATCCAAGCAAGAAATGGGTTCCAACTGGGAAGAGGTATAAAACAAGTTGGCAAGAGGAGTTAATGGGGATTGAACAATCAACAGTCGAAGTTCAAGCTGGTATTGTAGTTTATAGGAAGATTCATGAGCAGCCTATCGAGATTCCTCCAACCGAGAGGGACACAAGGGAGCTTCCTGAAGTGGTTGACAACCAAAATAAGGGTGATCCTAATTCTGAAAAGGAACAATCAACAGATCATACAATCTCTATACAGAGTCTAAAGTTGGCAGAGTACACTAGTACTGTCGATGTAATGCAAAGTGACAACTGGAGTTTCTGTAGAGAATGAGAAAGGGTCAATCACTTGCAAAAATTCAAACCTAACACAAATCTAGGAATCGAGAGGGTTGTAAAGGTTACTCAACAGATTGAGATTGTCGATGCAGTGTCAAAACAGTCATCTATGGACAAATCTAAAGCAGATAATATGGAGTGTCTAGATACTGGTGTGGAACATTTCAAATCAAAATATTTAGAGCAATTCCAGATGAATTGGGCCAATATGTTGACTCTAGTAGCAACTATTCAGCAAAATGGGAGTTCTAAAGCTAGACTAGAGTTTGAAGAACAAACAGCAATGGTAAATTCCAGTGATAACTGTGTGGCAAGTTAGGGAACTGGGATTATCATCTCTCAGATTGCAAAACATCCTGGGGCAGAGCACGTCTTGGCATTGAATTGTAATATTTTGCTTATGTGACAATATGTTGCCCTTGGGAAAGTAGTTCAGATTTGGCAGCAGAAGATTGTGATTTCTCATCAGCTGCAGCCTAAGTTCCTGACATTCCAGGAGATTTTTATGTGCAGTCCAAAACTGCAAAAAGAAAATCAGCAAGGAAGAGAAAGAAAAATCCCAAATACCAACAATAGGGGGTTAACAAAGCATCGTATCTTGTCATACAAAGTTCATTCCACTCTTTTCATGGCCATGAAATATAAGTGGTGTCTTTAGTGGTTCTTTTTGTGGTTTATCTTTTAGACAGATATATTACCTTACTGAGGGAGTTGTTTTGATCATATTGTAAATATGATGGTAGGCTTAATGCCTTGAACTCCTTATCATATAGATCTAGTTTCAACTATAGTAAAAATTTCTTTAATTTTTTTTAAAAAAGTCAACATTTGGTGACAATTTTTAATTCGTCACAAATAAAACGTAGCTAATAGTTTGTTATGTTGTAGTGTGATTTTTATGAACTACATCTTTATACATCAATTATGAACTACTAAATTTCTAATTTAGAATTGTAGGTTTGTAAAGATCTATGGTAAGTTTTAGATTGAAAATAAAGTTATTGATAACATAAACTATTCATTTACATTACTTAATAATTTAGGTTATTTGAATGGGCACAATGATGAATTAATCTTCCAGATTTATGGGAGATAATAGTACTATAGTTAATAAATTTTGACTGAATGCTGAGTCCATTTGTTGCTTATACTATGTATATAAAAACTTTATAGTTATATATCTACATCTACAGTAGATACACAGGAAAAGGAGGTCCATCTCTTTTGAAGTAGGTTCCAGTTTCATTATTACATGCCTCATATTAAAGAAATGGCTAAAATGCATTTTGAACCTCAATGTTTACAACATAATATAGAATAGACTCTAACGTCTAGAAGTGATCAAATTAAACCCTAACGTTTTCAAAACATTCAAAACAGCCCTAAATGGATGAAAAATTAACGATTAACTCCCCATCAGTTAAATGTCATGTTAATACTAACATAATATTATTTTTTATTTTTGAATAAAACATGGGCCTTGCTATTACGTGACAAGTGAGACCTAAGATTTGAAATGTATAAAATGACAATAGTAGTTGAGTATGAGACACTTAAATTATCATGTAATAATAGTGGAAAAATTGTCATATAATAGTCAAATATGAGTGTACAAAAAGAGCTGATGTAGTGTAGGCTTCTTACCTATAAACTTTTCCTACATCAGAATAAATTGTTATAAATGAACTATAATTTCAAAAATTTCGGCAAAATTTTCTTTATTTTTATGATACTTACCTCCTGTTAGACAAAAAAATTTAACTTAACAATATAGCCATTAATGGCACCACACATTTATAACATTATTATTCTCCATAATATACATCTATTTTCATTTTAAGTTTCATATATCAAATTATATTAAAATCAAATTTCATACATCAAAATACAAAAATCATAATATAAGTGTAAAGTTTTGACACTTACAACTTGAAGTGCATGCTCTTGGAGGGTCAAAGATCCTCTAGTGTGTACAGGTTGGCTCTCTTCGTTTATTGGCAAAATTGTGCTCTGAAATGAATATTGCCTTAGGTGATGTCACTACAACAAAATATGGAGTTTAACGACATAAAAGGTGAAATTTTTGATGCTTTTTTGCGTCTTAAAAATAATTTTAGACGCTTTATAAAGCGTAAAAAAACAAGTGTCGCAAAAATTATTTTCAACGATTTTCTTACGTCTCATTAGAGATGATACGATGATACGAAAACCTTAGCCACCTAGCCCTAGCTGTTCGTTCTTCTTTTGAGAGAAAAATTGTGCGGCATTCAAAAAGTGTTTTGAAAAGTGCTATCACACATTAGCCGCTGTCCGGATCATTCATCCTCGTGTGGATACCGGTAGAGGAAGTTCGCGCATTGCAGCGTCTACAAATCATAAAAACAAATAGCAATCTGCATCAAGAAGTAATTTCATACGTGTTATGATGTTCGATTATACTTCTTGTTGTGTAGTATGGTCCATTTCGCTGCGTATTGTGAGTAATCGGGTTATAGGCGATCCAATAATTACATGCATTAATCAGAAACATTTCTGGAAAATTATAAAAAATCTCACAAACCACTATGATTGATCCCACTTTGGCGGTAATCTCCTATAGTAATCCATGAAACTCTTCATACTGGAATCAAAATATATTGCCTAATACCTTGATGCAGTTCAAAAGAAGATGTAAAAATAAAAGACACTTCAACTGATCATGGATTAAATTAAATTGCATTCTAAAATGGGTTTTGTAATACAGTTGAATAAACAAACAAATATCACATGCAATTTAATAAATACATATAAGATTTGATTGAGAGATAGTGACTACCCAAAATAGGGTAATCATAATTTCCAGTGTATCAGATTAAATTAAAAGCTGGAAAATGTATAAAATCTACGATGTAATGTAATATTTTTATAAAAAATATTAAATGCAGCAGAAAATTATGAAAAATATAAAAAAATTAGGCTAAAAAATGGAGCACAAAAACCAGTTTTGTAGGCCCCATATGCGTCTGTACCCACCACGAGTGAGAGTGGGCGTGTGCAGGACGCATCTCCTTTTTCCTCTAGACGGGTTGAGATGTACAGAAACTGGGTCACGAGTCAAAAAACGGGTCAGCAATCGAAAGCCTTATTTTGGTTCGGTTTTTATGCTCAATCCATTAGAAAACTTATTTAAATCTAGTTTCTATGAAAAGCTCTCAAGAAATTTCAAGAATCGCAATGTTTTTATGTATCAAAACTGGGTCAAAAACAATTTGGGAAGTTAGTATCGAGTTCTTCGAAAAATAGCCCTGAAAAATCAATTTTTTATTCCATTTAAATGCATATCATCAATAAAAAATATGAAGGAAATGTAAATCAACACAACAAGTAAGATTTCATGTGTATTTGGTAAGATTCGAATCGACTTCAAGAACTCCAAACCGTGGTTTTCGTTGCAAAATTCTTAGTACACAGTGCATGAAAAATCAAAAAACATATATCAATAGACTCATGAGATTAGGACCTACAAAAGCCCTAAGGTTTTAGGGATCAATTTTACGAATTTATATTAATATGAAAATCACACATATGATCATATAAAAGTGCAAATTTTAATCCTAATTCTCAGTCATCGACAATGATTATCAGATTCCTTATCACATAATTCCTACGCTCTGATACCAAATGTAAGAAGTGAAAATTGTGAATCAATTATGTGATATGGAATACAGATACTTACGTGTTAGAGACATGATCACTAAATTTTCAGAGCATCGCACAAGTGTTTGGTGACAACTAGGACTTCCACTACGACTCTGATCTCTTTAGAAAGTGCAGTTCTTAATGGGGTGAACTATGTAGAGATTATACTTGTGTATATATAAGAAGTGCAGTGGGGACCTAGCTACAGATAGTAACCCTAAGCCTGCCCATCATGGACCTTAGGGTCAGACCTACACCTTCAATCACATTAACGATATAAAGTGCGTAAGTCCAATAGGGATCACAATATTAATGGACTATAGGCATCTTAATATGGATCATATCATTAACATGTTTTTAATAAAACTAAAACGACAATTGATTGTAGCCTATAAAATATATTCTAACAAATCAATACCAGGTCACTAATGAAAACCTTTAGCAACGAGGCATCGCTTATGTCTATTAAACGTACCATTTGCATAGTATTTATTTATGAACACTCATTTGCATTCGTGATGTTCTATTAATCATGAAATCGCTTCAAGACCCCAAGTATAACTAGCAATTAAAGCTTCGAATTCCTCAACCTAGGTCTATGCCATTCAGGTTATTTAATACGTGAATGTCATGTTGACAAGCTAGAAAGATACGCATGTTTAGAACCGGGGCAAGTGATTCATGCGTCAAAGATGGAGGTTAGAAACCTTTATCAAGTTTGCCGATTTGATAGATGATCTCGTGGGAATACCTTTAACAAAAAATAATCAGGAAAACATTCAATGAAAACATATTATTAGTTTTAGAACCGATAAGAGACACACGTAATAAGTCTTGTAATTGAAAAGAAGAATCAGAATATGACAAATAGAATCACCAATATGAGAGATAGGATCTCCAATTTCAATCCCATTAAGACCACGATGTTCATTGTAAAGCATCAAATCATCAAGATTAGGAGTTAGATAATGAGTAGCACCCGTGTCCCATGTCCATGGGGATTTGGTTGGTTGGGAAGTTGTAGCAATATGACTAAGTTTAGGTGTGAGGTTATGGGTTTCCTTATTATATTTTAGAGGACATTCAAGAAATATGTAGCCAAATGTTACTACGGTTATGGTACCATTAATGGTGTGTTTTCAGGTGCAGTCTAATCCAGTTGATGATTAAGACATAGAAATTTGAAACATAACAACACTAGCAACAATTTGATGAAAGTCTTGCTGATACATGAAGTCAAAGAAGATCAAGTAGTACGCAATTTTACTATATAATTAGTAGAGAAATTGTTTCAGTAGATCCAATAGTAATAATAAATAAAAATAAATAAATATGTATAAAAATATAATAATAAGTATAAAATAAAGAATACAATAAATATAGAGCAATGTAAAAAATGAAAATTAAAAAGTAAAAAAGTAAAAAGTAGATAAATATATTAACAAGAAAGAAGATAATTAAATAAATAAATCAAACAAGCCATTACAAAAAAATATTTAGGCTAAATGAGAAAATATTTAGGCTAAGTGAGAAAATATCTAGGCTAAATAACTAAAAGGGAAGTATTACATATTAAATATTGAGGCCAAAAATAAGGCATAAAATTTGAAAGAAAAAGTTCAAAAGACCTATGAGAAAGAGAATGACCTCTTTATGTGAGATTCTTTACTTATATCCTGGTATACTAAAGTTTTTTATTGAGGATCATGTCCTCTGTAAGTTTTAACAAAGTCATATAATTCTTGATCACTTTCCCCTCAGTTCTTCTTAAGTCTTCATTTTTTCTCTTATAGTCTCTAAATATAATCTTCCCATATTTTCTCACTGTAATGTCAGGGTGTCTCCTTTTAATATGCCTAAACTACCTAAGTCTTGTTTCTCTTAATGTTTCATTAATATTGGTCACCTTTGTCATACACCAATAACTTTTACTTTGTCTCTTATCATTACATTCTTGACCTTGTTTCTTCTAATAAAGTTGTACATCTAACATAACATCATCATCTCTGTCATCATTAACTTATTTTTATGTACCAATTTGATGGGTTAATATTCAGTCCTATGGAGCTTGGCCAACCTAGTCACTAAGCGTTAGAATTTACTTTTCAACTTGAGTGAAATATTCTTGTCACATAAAATTCCAATTCACTTCTTCATTTAAGTCACCTTAATGTAATAGTTAAATTATTTTTTTATTAATCTCTCTATTGCTTTGAATAATAAGTCTTAGATACTTAAAATACTCTTTTTGTAGTATAATTTTTGAAATAATCTTTACCTTTACGTCATAATTCACCCTATGATCTGAGTTCTGTAAATTGAGAAAATTCTACCACACTAGTTTGAACTTCAAGTTTAGTTTCTTCACTTAAAAGCAAGCCACGTCATTAAAGTTGGTTTGCCGCATAACTTTTTCTAAGAAATGACGACGAATAGTCTTCTACAATACCTTTTCTAATAAGAGTTTATCAAGTTTTTTAAGGAAGAAGTATAAAATCTAGCTCGGTGGATTCTTATTTTATTATTTAGGACTTAATAAGTTGAAAAGTCATTCGCATACGTACGTAGATGATTATTTGATGGTGCCCACCTAGAAGTAATTGCGTTAAATAAAGGAGACAAAGCTTCGTTAAGTCGACATGATGCTCCAATTCATGTCCATGAAGGTTTATGTCTCTGCATATGTGTACGCATCTGAATATGTGGGAGAAGAGTTCGTCAGGTCATTACGGAAGTCGTGAACAATTTGGTTGGCTCTTTCAATAATTTTATTTTATTAAAATATTTATTTACAATAATCATAGTCACAATCACAGTCACCAGAAGTGACAATAATTGTTTCGGGTGACGCCTCGGGTGACGCCCACGAAGAGAATAGTGATGCTCCAGTTCATGTTAAGGATAATTATATTAATTTTTTAACCTATTTTTACTAATTTGTAGTTATAATAACAAAAATCTTGTTAAACTGGTATTTTAGTTTTATCTCATAATAAAAAAAAAAAGGTTCAATCGTACAGGGAATATTGTAGATATTGGTTAGGGATGCCAACAGAAAGATGACTGGTTTCGTTATTTTTTTAAAATATGTTTTAAAATTAACATTATAAAATAATGTCTTTATAAATTACGGAAAGCCTAACCCTACTGAATAAAATAATGTTATTTTTTTTAATCCATAAATTAACTCATTAAAATATCCGACGAATCAATCCATTCAGATCCTTAATATATTAGTGTATAACGTTAATTTGAAAAAGTGTTGTCCGACAAAATATTTTCTCAAATTTTGATGCATCTTCGTGATGAACACGGACAATCACAAATTCTAGTGGTTTGAAGAGTCCACGTCAACGCTCTCATGCTTTCATTTTCGGTTCTCAAAACTCATAAATAAGAAATTTCAGAAAAAAAAAGTGCACCCCAGGTCATGATGTGCCCCGTCCCGACTCCTCATTCAAAGTAAATGCATTTGGTGTTTGATTACACTTCTTTTACTAGAATTCCATAAATCGTTTTTTAACACGCTTTCTAAGTTTTAACATATCCGTCCAATTTAATCAAACACATCATGTGTACAAATAAATGAATCCGCATTTATTTTAAATTGGAATTTGATGATTAATAATTAACTAGATAAACTCAATTATGCATCAATATTGAAAAATATAGATATTTCGTTAAAATTTAAATGTAATTATATATACACACATATATTTAACAACAATAAAATTTATAATAGTTATTTTAATAAATATTAAATAAATTATAAGTATAAATAATAATTTATAAATTTCTTATTTATATAATTATATAATAATTTAATAATAAAAAATTCAAATATATTTTAATTTCGAGTGATAACCAAATTGCACTTTGTATATATATTTATAATTTAGCTTAACATTTGACTTCTAATTTTCAATGTAATAGTTGTAATAAAATGTTATTTATGGAAAAAAGTTTCGAGATCTTTTTACCGTTAAAGAAAGATTATTTTATTTTTTAAAATAACAGTTTTTTTGTTGTTGTCTAATATGCCGATAAAACAAATATGAAACCTTCTCATCTTTCGGTCCAGAGCAGCTTCTATCTATCCTATGAACTATTTGGGAAGATTTGATAATGGACTTTAATGAAGGACTACTAAAATTATAAGGATATAATACTATAGTTGTCGTCGTGGACCAGCTTGGCGAACATGATCATTTTATTCTGCTTAAGCAAGTATTTCCGGTAAAGAAAATATTGGCGGAATTCATTATTTATATTGTAAAACTTCATGGCTTTATAAGCTTAATTATCCTGGAAAGAGATAAAGTTTTCATGAATAAATTTATGGAGAATTATTTGGGCTGCAACAAACTTATTTTCATGAATAAAATTTATGGAGAATTATTTGGGCTGCAACAAACTTATCTTAACCATAATACATCTTACAATTTGCGAAGGCAGGTAGTGAACAGGTGCCTTGAGATGTACCTCCGTTGTTTCCTTTATCAGCAGTCCTAAAACAGGTCAAGATAGAATTCATGGGCTGAGTTTTAGTACAACTCCTCTTCCCATATGTTCATCAAATGCTCCCCCTATAAGGTAGTGTATGCGACATACTTCCTTTACTCAGGTTTGATCAGTCCACTCGTACCACCTAATACGATATGAAAAGTATGGTTATCAAATATTCATGAAGAAGCATATCATAATACTTGAACGCTTCTAGTCAAAATCTTATTAAAAATGAGCGTGTATGAATTAATTCAAATTAACAGGGAATTATTGTCCCAGTCATTCACTATTTTGCACCTTGGTTAATAATAATAAGCACAATGTAAACAATCTATGTAATTTTAACATCAAAAGAGAATAGTTTTCTCTACTATATCTATTATGGGATTTAGAGTTATAAGGATTTGTTTCATAAGTGACATGGGACTCAACGAAGCCATTTTACAAATATCACATGAGTTTATTGGTATTACATTGTTTTTCTTGGTAGGAATGAGTTTTGCTATAATATGTCTTGCTTATCTTGAAGAAATAGGTAGACTGGTTACCTTAATATAAAAAAATTCATGATGTTCAATATCTTATCGTTAGACTCCTTTGTGTTCTCAGGCATGGGCGATGTTTTAAATAAATTTACAGTTGTTTTGGAATAATTATTGACCAAATATTTCTTTTTAATACTAAAATTACTAATTATTTTTTTAACGTACAAAAGTTGGAATGTTATTAACTCCAATTTATTTCTTATCTATGTTACATTAGATGTTCCATAGATACAATTTGTTTAATACCTCTAATTATTGTTATTTTGATTCGGGATATTTAGAATTATTTATTTTTATTGTTATCCTTCTTAATGTGATAACGATTGATATTTATCTAGATTTCATGTTGACAGTCTATCATAAATACCCTAAATTAATTCCTAAATTCTTATAATTAAACAAATATGATAGTGGGAACTAGAATTCGATCCTATGAAGAATTCTCATTTGCCAATCGTTGCTAAAGAAAATAAGTAATAGAAGGAATGGTTGATTAATCTTGCAATAAAAAAGTAAAGGAAATAATAAAATCAATAAAACAAACTCTAATTTACTATTGCTTCCATTATTGGGGATAAAGCAAACACACGCAAGAGGGGGTAAATTGTGTGTGAAAAATTTGCAAGGCATTTTAAGTCTTTAAATCCTTCTTAAACAAAATGGGTTGATAAATGGAAATATTCTATTAAAATTCGAAAGAAACTTGTTAACATTTTAAAAGAAAGGATCTTCTTAGTTATTTAAAATACAAAAGAAGTCTATTAATCGAAAGGATCCTATTCTCACTGAAAAAGAAAGGGGCCTTTCAATCGATAGGAGCCTGATAGAGCTCAAATAGAACTAAGCTTGTTAATTGATATGAGCCTGTTGACGCTTACAATGGAAAGAACCTCTTGCTTTATAGAAACAGAAGGAGCCTATTGAAAAACTGAAAGAGCCTCTTGAAAATGAAAACTCATAATGCAGAAATTTAAAAGTTAGGAAAAGAGAAAGAATGACACAATAGATTTATATTGATTTGGTTAACAACTAAGCCTACATTTAGTCCCTAAGTATCTAACTTGAGTATTTCACAATAAGAATCTGAGTATTAAATTTGACAAGCCTCTCTAAGATCATAAGTACATATTTTTCAAGATTCTCCAACCTTCCACACTCGAAATATATAATAAGCTTCTAAAAGTTCACAGAAAATAAAATGTAAAATCAAAAGTAAATTCTCAAATAAAAATTTCTCTCTTTATAGAGTGATTTCACTTTCTAAGGTACAATAAGAATGATATGACTCTTAAGAATATAGATGCTGCTCAAATGTTTCGAACTTCACAAGTGTTGTTGGCCTTCTTTAAATAGTCAATTTCTTCAACTAGCTGTTGCTTCATCTTAATTCTGAGTTGACTTTAGATTTTCAATATCATCTTTGCTGGAGCAAAAATTTTCGGAGCTAATTGTTTGAAAAGGTAAGATCCTACTGGATGTTAATAAGGAAAGTTTACTAAGAACGCCCTGCAAGAAAGAAGTAATTTTCCTATAATTTTATTTCTTTTAAAAAAATACTGTTATCTATATAAGGAAATAAATTCAATTTGAATTTTAAAATATTATATAGTTATCATCAAAATCGTTAAATATAAACCTTGAGCTAACAATCTCCTTCTTTTTTATGATGACAAGCAATAATGGATATATTTTTCAAAATTCAAAGAGCCAATAGATGATTTCGAAAGATACCTATGACTTTTATATATCCAGACATAATTAGAAGGAGCCTATCTCTTAAGAAAGGAACCTATCATTTATATATCACAAATTTTCACAAGTTCAGCAGTGGAATCATTCACATATATAATCGAGACAACATTGAGAAATATATCATCATATATGCAGACATATGCAAAAAAATATATCAACATAAACTCTTCCCCTTTGTCATTATCAAAAATAATGAAAGAGTATAGGGAGGAAGGAACTACCATAAGTTCAAATAAGCTAGGCAGAAAAAATAGCAACAGAGTTAATAAAGGGATTTAAGATTTTTCTTAGCAAAATCTGCATGTCAAGAAGCTAATTTTGCATGCTATCTATTTATTCTCACATGTGATCCTGATTGGCTTGAAAGTTCTGTAGTTGTTGATGGAGTTTTGCACTATTTTCATACTAAGGAGGAACAGGAGTTTGTTGGTTTAGAGCAGGATCTAAGTTTTCTGCTACTCTTTTAAATCTTTTGTCTACCCAGACATTGTTTTGCAATTTGTATCCAAATTAATAGGGAATGGAAGAGTGAAACTTAGCCTGTGTATACCAATTCAGATTTTCAAAAGAAACTCCATAATAGTTGAAAATCTTGGTAAGCAACATCCTATAAGATAGGCAACTGGTGGTATTCTTATGATTCCCTTTATCCACCATGAACTCAAGATCATAGTTGGAAGATTCACTCTATTCCCTTTTAGCAAATTATACACTACATAAGTGTCCAATAGGTTACGCCTCAATTGAGCTACTCCTGGGAAAAATTGAAGTAGCTGAAAGCAATGTAAGGATCATGGTATTAAGTCTAATTGCTTGCTCTAGGATCTCCCATCTTGGGTGCTCTCAGCATGAAGGCAGATGGATTTGAAAACTTCGACTAACTCCAGATCATCAACATCCCATTTATGATAGGGAAAATTAATTCTCCCAATATGAGCTACTTCTAGTATATCTCCTATGAGACAATGGCTAACTTTCCATTAATTTCTTCCTTTTTCATGTATGCAGGGGTGGAGCTACAGAGGGACAAGCCCCCGCGCCAGTCCCAGCTTGTCCCTAGCCAAACCCCTGGTGCTTAGGCTTAACTTTCTCATGTTTGTGTATCTGAGCTCTTTGGTTTGCATGTAAAAGCTTTATCCAACTCCCTCATTTTATAGCGAGGTGCTCTCAATCACGTAACTCTTGGATCAGCTGCCCCGCCTGCCATGCCTTTTATCTTTGACTCGATGAAATATTCTTCCTTAAGAACGCTAGTTTCAACTTTGAATGTTATAAATATATATATATACTATGCTTCCACATTCATACTTATCTAGAAGGTCACTCACTAACACAAATTTAATATTTTATTAAAAATAAATCTTGCATTCAATGAAATTGTTATTAAAACATTGTTATTGTTATTGTTATCTATAAAACTCATGAAACTATTTTACAGCGGTTTCAAGCCATGGCGATTCGCCGAAAACAATTATCATCCCTTAGCTCTAATGTCTCTAAAAATGTGTAAAGACATTGTAATTTGAATATTTTAGTTAACTTTATTTATGAATGTGCTTTGTAAAATTATTTTTTGAATTAATTTTGAATTTGCTGAAAGTCTTCGCCGTCAGTCCATCGTTATCCAATCAGCCCCAGCTCCAGGACATTCTTAGCTCCGCCACTGCATTTATGTGTAGAATATCTTGACTAGCTCATCGCATACTGTCTCATCTAATTTCAGAAAATTTTCCAAAGCAATGCAACAAAGTAAGGAGAGATGGGTATACCTATGTGATCAAACATCATAGGAGGCAACATTTGCCCAACAACAACCTTTCTTTTCCTATATTGTGTTTTATAACGAACTTCAACTTCTATTGATTCAAACATTTTTGGTGGTATTGATGTCTTTCCTTACTTATATGTAGCTATCTTTATTTTCTTTACCCTTTTTTCTTTGGAAAATATCTCTTCTTGAGACAACTTTTTTCTATTAATAAGATCCTTAATAGTATCTTTAGTTACAGATTCTTTGCCTTTATTTATTTATTTATTCCTTTTTCTTTTTATGGCTTCTTCTTCCTCTTTCTTTTCAGCATTTGTGGTTTCTTTTTATTCAGAACTTTTCTCGTCTTATTTTGTAAAACTTTCTTTGGTCCGTGGTTGTCTAATCAATCGAGTAGACTCTTCATTTGAATCATTTTCATTTTCAATCTAGTGCACTTTAGGCACTTCCTTCTCTTGAGGTTTAAAGGAGAAAGGTTCAATAATTCAAGCTTCATCATAGGAAGAACTTGGAATTTTCTTTTGTCCTTTTGATTTTTTTCTTGTTATTATAAGTGAGCATTGTGAAGTTTGAGAGAGAAAACAATAGGTAATAAGAATGTAGAGATTTAGGATGCAGAGAGAATAAGTAGCACATATGAGAATAACAGAGATGAGAAGACGAGAGAAGTTTGCTTAGGGTACACTAAGTGATTCCTAAGTGTTGATCTCTTGAGAGGATGAGCAAACGTACAGGCTAGAAGAGGAAGCATAATTGGTTGCATATATTTTGACAAACGTGTATATAGAGTTGTTGGGCTGCACACGTGTTTTTGAAAAGGATGAAACATCACCATGAATGACTTTATTTTTAGGACATGTGTCACTTAGAATGTCAACCCGAGAGAAGTCTTCTAAAAAGAAGAGGAGCCTTCTAATCTAGAAGAAACCTACTAACCTAAGAGGAGGCTTTTAAACTAAGAGGGGACTTCTAAACTCTAAGGAGCCTACTAAACTAAGAGAGTTTTTAAGGAATTAGAATAGAAGGAGCCTGCTAAATGAAATGCAAAGACAAGTAGTAGAGAATATTCATGCAGAAATAATATCAGAGAGTTTGCATATATCAAGCTCTTTTCTTAACACACAAAATCTATCTTCAGAGAGTGGCCTGGTGAAAATGTCAGCTACTTGATTCTTAATATTAACATGCAAAAGATCAATAGTTCCTTTTAAAACATGATCTTTAAGAAAATGATGTTTGATTTGTATATGCTTAGTCTTAGACTGATGCACAGAATTTTTAAAAAGATTTATAGTACTAGTATTATCACATAATATAGGAATATGATAAAAGTTTAGAGAAAAATCTTGTAGTTGATACTTCATCCATAAGATTTGAGCATAATAGATAGCGGCTACTATGTATTCCGCTTCAGTCATCGAAAGAGCTGCGTAGTTTTGCTTTTTGTGGGACAAAGATACTAGACATCCTTTAAGAAATTGACAGTGACCACTTGTGTCTTTTTGATCAACTTTATCACCTGCATAATCTGCATCACAATATCCTACTATTTCAAATGAATCAGTTTCTGGATATTATAGTCCAAAATCCATAGTTCAATGGAGATATCGAAAGATTCTTTTGACTGCTTAAAGGTGGCTTTCTTTTGGATTTGATTGAGAACGTGCACAAAGACACACTAAGCATAATGTCTGGTCTTGAGCTTGTAAGATATAGTAGTGATCCACTCATTCCTCTATACTTTGTCTCATCCGTAACTTTGCCTTCTTTGTCTTTTTAAAGTTTAGTTCCAGTATACATAGGAGTACCCATCGGTTTGGTATTCTCAAATTGATATTTCTTGATGAGTTCCTTTGTGTGTTTGTCTTAGCTAATGAAGATTCCTTTTTCTGTTTGTCTGATTTGTAATCTAAAAAAGAATGATAATTCTCCCATCATGCTTATTTCAAACTCCCCCTACATTAATGCTAAGAATTCTTCATAAAAGGGATGGGTTAATAGCACCAAATATTATGTCATTAACAAATATTTGCATTATGAGTAAATCATTCTTCTTTCTCTTAACAAATAAGGTTTTATCGACCTTTTCTCTTTCAAAGTTATTTTTAAGAAAAAATTTACTTAACCTCTCATACCATGCTCGAGGAGCCTACTTTAAACTATACAGAGCTTTGGTTAACTTTATCATGTACTCCGGATGGTTTTCATCTTCAAAATCTGAGTTGCTTAACAAATACTTCATCGTTAATGTAACCATTTAAGAATGCACTTTTAACATCCATTTGGAACAACTTGAAGTTTCTATTGTATGTAAAGGAGAGTAAAATTCTAATCGATTCTAATCTAGCAACAGGTGCATAAGTTTCATCAAAATCAATACCTTTCTGTTGATTGTAACCTTGAGCTACAAGTCTAGCTTTGTTTCTTATCACTTTACCATTTTTGTCAAGTTTGTTTTGAAATACCCACTGAGTCTTAATGGTTATCTTGATTTAAGGATGAGATACTAGATTCCAAGCTTTATTTTTGTCAAATTGATTTAATTTGTCTTTCGTGGCCGAAACCTAGTTTTCGTTAGTAAGGGCCTCTTCAACAGCCTTGGTTCTATTTTTGAGATGAGAGCAACAAAGTTGTTCTTGAATGATGATCGTGTTCTTATACTTTCAGAGGGATCTCTCAGAATATTTGGATGTGTATCAAGACCTCTTCATTCCCTCAGTGTTTTTCATTGCATAGGCTCCTGCTGAGATGAAGGAGCCTACTCTGTTTTAGCTTCAAAGGGGCCTTCTTGATTTTGTAATTCTAAAGGTATTATAGGTTTAGTTTGATTCTCTAGTGTATTTTTAGGTACTAGTGGATGCTCTTCGTCATCTGTGTCAGTTGCTGTTGTCGAAGGTAGTGCTTCATCAAATACCACATATATCAATTCTTCTATCTTCTTTGTTCTTTTATTATATACTCTGAATCCTTCACTAGCGGTACTGTAGCCTAAAAAAAATAGTTTCGTTTGATCTCACATCGAACTTTTCAAGGTTTTCTTTTCCATTGTTTAGAGCGAAACACTTGCAGCCAAATGCTTGAAAGTAAGCAACATTTGGTTTTCTTCCTTTCCGCATCTTATAAGGGGTCTTTTTCAGAATAGGTCTTATTAGACACCTGTTGAATTTTGAAATATTATATAGTTATCATCAAAATCGTCAAATATAAACCTTAAGCTAACACGTGGAACTACGATTAATCATTCGCACAAAATTATTATTTCATGAATCATATGATCGATTTGATACTAAATATCTATCTTTTATAAGAATTAGTTAATAAAAAACAAATAATTTAATTAATCATTATTACTTGACAACCTTAGATACGATATAAAATTTAATTAAACAATAGCTTTAAAAAAAACCATCAAATCAAGTCAACAAAATATCCATAATTTTATTCAATCTAATTGATTGCTTTTCCTAAGAGTAATAATTTTTGATGTAGTAAACTAAAACTCCTAGTTGCTACAAATGATTACACAATTTAAATTTTATGTATTCAAACTTCAATTTGGAAAATGATTATTTTAACCAATAAACTAATCGCTCAAATTAAAAATCAATTGAAAATAATCATAAAATAGAAGTATAGAAAAGTACTTCAATATATGAATAAATGAAATATTTCATTATACCCAATTGCCTCTCAATCTTTAAAGTTCTAAAGGGATTCCACTACCTTCATGTAAAAATTAAATATTTAGCCAACAATGACCATTCCTACCATTAGAAGTTAAAAAGGACTACTTTGATGTCTCCTAAAGAAAGGAGGAAAAGAGAACTTTGAGAAGTTGGAAACTGTAGCTAGAAAATGGATGGTTTGCTCATTCACTTCTTGGCTCTATTTATAGCCATTCAACCTAGGTAGAAATCTTGTGGTTGTGATTCTTTTGATCCATCAAATCATAATTCCATTGATTTAAAAAAAAATGGTATTGATAATAGATATTAAAAAGAGTACAACTAAAACAATGGAGGTGTGAGAGGATTACCCGATTACTTTTTTTACAAGATCATATAAGAAGGAAGGTCTAGAAAAGAGAGTGTTATAAAAGAGGGAGGACAACCATGTAATTAGCAATTATATGATAAGGAATACTAGGATGCTGGTCGTGCATTTCAAATGTAACTTCTTCATTAGTATCAGCTCACGAAGCTCTCTGATGATATTTGATTGAAGGACTCCCCATATTGTACTTTGATGTGTAAAGTGTCTATTGTTTCTTTCTCTTTATAGTGAGCATACAACAACACCCAACATAAGAATATATATGCATTAATTTGATAGTTGTCTGGTGGATTATGTTAATAAGTGTTGGAAAATGTCAGTGATGAAGTTCCCTAGATCAATCCACACACATTTTCGCTAAATATTCTGCCAGATAATATGGTTGACAGAGCATATGAAGAACAGGTGGTCCCAGGTTTCGACTTGAACTTAACACATGGGACAATGTTGATCAATGGGTAGATATGGCAGTCAATCAATAGTGAGAATTTTACTCTGAATTTCCAGCCAGAGAATAAAGGAAAGTCGAGGAGTTAATGTCGTATTCTAGACGATGTTATGCCAATCAACGACAGGTTGTCTACATCGTAATAGTTATGTAGTTGTTTTATTAGAAAGTGTATGGATTGAATGTCCTTTCTAGTAAAAAGTATCAGTAGAATTGGGGTTAGGTAAGTAAAAGGTTGTTAGTTTATCAACTGTTGTGGGAGTAACTAAGAGTTATTTTGAATCACTAAATTCATACGCATATGAAGAAATAAGGATGAACTGGGGTGTCTTGTGGTGATAAGTGCTCTATGCCCTAACTAATTATCATACCATAATGAGGTTAGTCTATCATTTCTAACTCTGCTTACAACTTCGGCTTGAACCATATCTCTCAAATTGAGTCCTTGATTAAGGAAAAAAGAATGTGAGGTGCACTTGGTGATTTGCCAAATAAATTTTCCTTGAAGGAAGTATGAGTGGAGCCATCTAATCCATAATGAGCATTTGTCAAGCAAGATTCACCATATTCGTTTAAGGATTAAAGCCTGATTTGTTGTTCTAAGAGAGGAGATAATTAGTCCACCTTCCTTCTTGCCATTGATTTTTACCATGATCTGGCGAAGATAAGATTTTGAACCACTTTTAACACATTCTTCCTCTTATAGATTCGAAGTTTGAAATTTACAGTTTTCATTGAGCGTGCCCACACTTAACATCTTACCAAATAGTTTTTTACAAATTTCACTTTGATTCTAACAATTTGATCCCAATCTATAAAATCAAATATTTTGTTAGCTCAAATCTCTTGGATTCACCCTTGATTATTGTTAAGATTGCTCCTTCATTTAAAATTTTGAATTTGGATTAAGGCTCAATTCTCTTTCCACTGAAATAGCATCTTCAAACCTTATCATTCAAAAATAAACAAAATACTAAGTTTTGAACATATTATGATAGATTATGGAAGATTCTGAAAGTAAAAATAAGGCAAAATTATGACAAATCACGTGCTATCATAATCTATTGACAAGGTTGAAGTTATTCTATCTAATTATTTTTATATGTATTCTTTTTAAATTTTATAGATAATTGTAAAACTAAAACTAAAAAAAATCCTATACTTTTTAAAAATGTAATTGTTATACAATAAAAAATTCCTTTCTTAAAATGAATTGGAATAAGATTTTTTGGCATTTGGAAGAGCTTTTTGAATCAAGTAATATTATGATTAAAAGGTTCTTAATGTTTTCCAAAAGTTTGATATATATGTCACATGTCATATATATATATATATATGTATATACTATTTTAAAAAAATTAACTATGAAATAGCTAAATTATTAGGAAACAATAGAGGAGACAATTGCACTTTTTTTTTGCTCTTGTTCGGGTATGACAATAAATATTGAATATGATATGACAATAAATATTAAATATGATCCCTACATTTTATTAGCCTAGATTGCTCATGAAAAACATGCCTATGGTTAAAAAGATAAGCCATGTACTAAGAATACGATAACACTACATGTCTAATTATTAAATCAACTAAAACCTATAATAATTCTTAGATCGAAGAAAATGAGAAGTATTGCTTAAAACATTGCTTATTTGCATCATGTATTGAAACCCACAAAGGAAAATAAATCATTTAATAAATTATTACTTTCATCAAAAGTTTTTGTGACTTCTCAAATTTTAATTATTAGAAGTGCTATTGATAATAATGATCCAATTATATAATAAAGGTAAATGTTCTGAATAAAATTAACAAGTAACTAATAATCCTATCATATAAAAAGTTGTAATCATATCATTTTTTGATGAATCTTATAGTTTGATGAATTCATCAAGTAATAGTTTATTAAAGGAATTATAATTACAACTGAAATGACAAAAAAAGAAGCATAAGTTAATATACTTTCTAAAGTCAAAAATATCATAAAATTTGAAACTTAAAAAAGAAACAAAAAGGAGAAGGCTTGACTAGAATCTCTTAGATATCATAGAGTCTGGGCCTTGGCATATGAGAGACCAGCCCATGTTCTTGCAAAAATGGAAGCCGGGATTAGAATGTGCTAAGGGTATTATTGATAAATTCTCCCTCTAAGTGTAATTCCATAACATTTTCATTGAGTTTTGGACCCTACAAGCTATTAGTTTCATAGCCAACTCCCTTGGAAAATCGATTTGTGTGGATACTTACACTGCCCACATGGAATGGATAAGTTATGCAAAAATTTGTATTGAAGTGGATAAACATTCTCATTGTTGGTTTATGCCCTATAGCCAATCGCTTTGGTTGTAGTTTAGTGACAAATTATTTAAAGGCATTATTTATTTTGTACATGTTTAGATGTATATGATAAAGCCCATGAAATAATTATACATTGCAAATAAAATTATAATGAGATTATAATTATGAGATTCATATTGCATTTATATATTTTTCCTAAATATTTCTAGTCATCGTTCTATTAAGATTGGACATTAATAAAACGTAAAAAGATTATCACACGTTTTGTTTTTCCTTATAAAGGAAATAGTCAATCTCATAAGCTAAAGTATAGAGATACTTAAGCAAACGTATGGGTATTTGTTAGAGAACAAGTTCACTGAACAGACCCGATATGAGAAATCCATTTAGAACATTACTTGTATCTCTATGGAATTCTCATTGTGATGATTGTATAAGTAATCCTTTGACTTGAGGTCATCAAAGTTATCTTGTATGGAAATTGCTACAACTTATGATCTATTTAACCATAGGTCATTTAATCGGTAGTCATTGGATGTAGCATGAACTATATGGAGATAGTTGAGTGATCAAGATAGGATTCTTCATCCTAAAGTAATTAGGGAGAATGTTCCATTGTTCTCAATTAATATTGATTCGGGAAATCCTTGGCCAAGGTGGAATGACATTTGTAAATAGTTTACAAATATCATTAATTGAATCAATAGCTAATGGCAGAGAACTAATATGATTGGACTCAAAATAGAGTAGACATTAATTCTATACTCTATGTCTAATTGGAAAATTGGTTAATGAAAGGATTGAATTATACGGAAAAATTATGCACAAAAAGGTTAGTCAAAATCACTTTGACATTCCTAAATATTTGGGTGGTTATGATGCATTGCTAGACGTCAATCTTGATCTATAATTATAAATTGTTTAATTGAAGAATTAAAGATAAATTAAAAAGAGTTTTAATTTATCTAATTCTAATTATGAATTAGAATTAAATTTTATAATCATTGTCAATATATTTGAGAACCTAATAAGTCTCACATATAGAATGGGTTAAAAAGAGCAAAGTTAATTTAATCAAGTTGTACTTGATTGTATATAAAGTTTCAGAAACTTTATAATTAAATATGAGATATTTAATAAATAATGATCAATATTAGATTTGAATCTTATATGGGCTAATTAGTATTTAATTATAATTATTTGTAATTCTAATTAAAGTTTAATTGAAATTAGAATTTAATTTCAATTAAATTACTAAAACGTTCAAAGCTTATTATAAATAAGTTTAAATTCTATGAAACTAGCACTTCATACTTAACCTTCTCTATAAAAGTTACAGAGTTCTTTCAACTTGTTCTGTAGATACCGTTAGAGGCCGAACACTTGTGCGGCCACAGTGGTTGAGACAGATCAGTTCCGGGAACGGTTCGAGGGATACAACAAAAGAAAGATCAAGCTTTGGAATAAGGCAAGAATTAAGTTTCTGCTTTATTATGATTTGTGTTAATCATTTTATAGAATTAAAAAAAATCTTGATTTTTCGAAAAATCAAAAGTTACAAAAAGTTTCGTGATTATTCCGCTACGGTCGGGATCGAATCCTTACCCAATTTTCCAACACTCCTCTGCCTTACTCGCTTCCCCTGTCCAAGGTCGATGAATTTAGCAAATTTCAACAATTTGAGATTCCTATTTCATACTCATGGAAAGAGGCTACCATCTATAAGCAATGGAAGGTCACTGATCGAACCTTCAAAAAAGGATGGCATGATGAACTGCTTGCCTCCCGTCATGTTAATGCTATTGGGGATTTAGGCTTGCCATCTCAGTTTCAGTCCCAAGAACCTGACTTATCGTCCGATCCTAAAGCATCTGAGTCTCCCCTTGGTAATTCCAAAGCTCTCAATACTAGCCATTTCGTGGATACTTCCACCACTAGCTCAATTAATTATAAACAGCCGGCCACAGCCGCTTTGTTGGTGGAGATTCCTACACTAAATGACCAACAGACTCACACCACTGTTGATCTCTCTACCAAAGCCTCAGAAGGTGATGCTACCAACACACTGCTGTCCACTACTATAGTCACTCAAGAAGATCCTGGAGATTTTCCTACATTGGTCCTGGAATTAGCTGGCAAGAGGAACCAGACAAATCCTAGAGGGGACACTCCTCCCTAATAATGTTTATTTGGAATATCCAAGGGCTTAATCACCCTAAAAAAGGCTATGATTAGAGATGTCATTTTGGAAAAACAGCCTTGTATATTGGCTTATTAGAAACTAAAATTAAAGTTTCACATATTCCTTAAGTGTGTACACTTTTAGGGGACAATCTTTTGGAGACAATCTTTTATCCAATCGTTCCAGCATATGGATTCATAACTTATTCAATTATGGCTTTAGAGGTGCTCCTTTCTAGTTTTTCAATGGACTCACTAGATAAGAAGGTTTTCTTGATTTAGTTACCAGCTGCTGGACTATTCCTGGTGAGGGATTCTTCTCTTTCCAGTTTGTGCAAAAGCTGAGACTTGTAAAAGCTACCCTTAAAACATTCTCCAAGCTCCATCTTCAGCAGATTCAGGAATGCAAATCTCGTCTACAACTAGCCCAATGGGACTGTTATCTTAATCAACAAAGTATTCAATTGAGGGCTGTTGAAACTACAAGACTCCGAGCATACGAGTCTGCTCTCTTGCTGCATCAGTCCATCCTCCATCAAAAAGCGAGAGTAGCTTGGTTAAAGGAGGGGGATCAGAATACCAAGTTTTTTCATGCCTCCATATTAGCCAGAAGGAATCCTAATCGTATTATTCAGCTGAATGATGCCCAGGGGTCTCTCTTTTTTATCATCATTCACTTCTTACTCTTGCCTGAGAATACTTCAAACAATTGCTAAGGAGTCGACATCTGTCTCCCCATATTTTGGATAGCGCAAATTCTTTGATGAGCACTTAAGCCCAAATGCAGGCCATCCTCACAGCTCATTATACTGATTAAGAGATCAAAGCAACCCTTTTTTTGCTACATCCATCGAAGACCCTGGTCCTGACAGATTCATGGCCCACTTCTTCCAGCGAACTTGGCATATCACCGGTGACCTACTGACGAAAGTTGTCTTGGAAACGATAGCTTTATGCAAGATGTTACGAGAGCTTAATCATGCCTTCATTTGTCTTATTCCGATAAAATCAAACCCTTGCTCTCTATCAGATTATCGACCGATATTGTGCTGTAACACACCCTTTACAAAGTCATTGCCAAGCTCTTGGCTCGGAGAATGAAAATAGTCCTAGCTTAAACTATAAGTCAAACCCAAGGGGTTTTCATCGAAGGTCGATATATTGGTGACAACATCCTCCTCATGCAGGAATTCTCAAGGATTATCAGTCAGGGAAACAAAAGAAAAGTTGCACATGCTCGAGGGATCCGCCAAGGTGATCTCCTTTCATCATATATTTTTGTGTTAGTCATGGAGGGGCTGTGCAGAATTCTTGATAAGATTATCTTGTCCAATGGTCGATTCAATTACCACCACAAGTGTCGGAAGCTCAAGTTATCTCATGTTTGCTGATGATTTATTTACTTCTCACTGGGGCCGATTCATTTTCCATTACCATTATTAGAGACATCTTGCATCGTTTCTCTAGCTGGTCAGGTTTACAAATATCAATTTGCACAAAAGCCGCTTATATTGTTCCTCAGACGTTCACCATTCTCAGGAGCTAGCCCGAACTTTAGGGATGGAGCTGCATGCTCCTCCATTTAAATACTTGGGTGTACCTATCTCTCATGCGAAACTCACCCATCTTGACAACTTACCCCTCTTGGAAAAATACAAAGCCAGAATCTTTTCTTGGATAAACCGTTTATTATCCATGGCTGCAAGAGTTACAATTGCAATTTCCATTCTTAGTAGCCTCCATGTCTACTGGATCATGTTGGAAAAAGATGAATAAAAAACAGAGATAAACAAAGCACAGAAGATTTAAACTGTTTGTTCATTTGATACTACAAAAAAAGAACAAACGAGAGATGCCCTTATGTATAGGCTTAGATAAAACAGACAGAGCAAAAAAACTGGGTATCACTACCCACGACTTAGCTACTTATTCTTAACAGTACGAACCTTGAAGGAAACTACCTAACAAATCAGAGAAATACTCGGTCAAATTTTGAATCAGATTTTAACACTCCCCCTTGATTCAAAGTTACAAACTCTCATATGTTTTCTGAAGTTCTCTAGCTTTTCTAGCGGAAGCGCCTTAGTCAGTATATCAGCAACTTGTTCTTTTGTATTGCAAAACTTCAATATAATTTCTTTACTGGTAACAAGACTCCTAATGAAGTGATAACGAACGTCGATGTGTTTTGTTCTGCTATGATAGGCTTGATTCTTCACCATTGCAATAGCTGACATGCTATCACAAAAGATCTCCATAGCTTCAGCTTATTTCTGATTGAAATCAGCAAGAAGTCTCCTTAACCAAACTGCTTGACTAGTTGATGCTGTTGCAGAAATATATTCAGCCTCTGATGAAGATAGAGCTACCATTTCTTGCTTCTTTGAACTCCATGAAATTGCACCTGACCCAAGATTGAACAGGAAACCAGATGTACTTTTTCTATCATCCATACAACCTGCATGATCACTATCAGTGAATCTTGTCAATCTAAAATTTGATACCTTGGAGTACCAAATTCCCAGTTCTGCAGTTCCTGCTACATATCTCAAAAATCTTTTTGCAGCTTCAAGATGCAGTTTACTTGGATTGTGCATAAACCTGGACACAAATCCAATCGAGAAAGCAATATCTGGTATAGTATGACACAAATAGTTCAAATCTCCAACAAGACTCCTAAAATATGTTGCATTCACAAATTCAGCATTATCATCTTGACTCAACTTTTCATTGACATTCATGGGAGTAGCTTCTACTTTGTAATTCAACATATTGAATTTCTTTAAAAGATCTATTGCATATTTTCTTTGTGAAATAAAGATCCCATCAAAACCTCGTTTCACTTCAAGACCAAGAAAATAATATAATAAACCTAAATCTGTTATTTCAAATTTCTTCATCATGCAAATTTTAAACTCCGCAATAATCAACTCATTAGAACCTATATAGATCATATCATCAATGTAAAGACATACCACCAGAATCTCATCTTTACCATTCTTCTTCAAATAAAGCGTTGGCTCATTTTCACTTCTTTTAAATCCACTCTCCTGAAAACAGGAATCAATTTTAAAGTACCATGCTCGTGGGGCTTGCTTTAAGTCATAAAGAGACTTTTTTAACCTGTAGACTTTATCTTCATTGCCATTAGCTACAAAACCTTCAGGTTGTGAAACATAAACTTCTTCCTCCAAGTCACCATTCAAAAAGGCAGATTTAACATCAAATTGGTATACTAGCCAATTTAATTGAGCAGCTAAGGATAAGAAGGTTCTCACCATTTCAAAGCGTGTAACTGGAGAAAAAGTTTCATAGAAGTCGACATCTTGCTGTTGAGAATAACCTTTTACAACCAGTCTCGCTTTGTGTTTTTGAATACTCCCCATCTGCATGATACTTGGTTTTGAACATCCATTTGAGCCCAATGACATTCTTTCCTTTTGGCAAGCTTACCAAATCCCAATTCTAATTTTTTTGGATAGCCAACAGCTCCTCTTCCATAGCTTTGCACCATTCTTTCTCTTTTGCAGCTTCTTCAAAGCAAATAGGATCTGAAACAAGCAAAGCAAAAGTACAAGAGGCATAAATTTCCTGCAAGGATTTGTACTTCCTTGGAGGAGATTCACTTAATGAGCTTGAAGATGATGATTCATTGCTTGTAGGAAAGGATGAATTGCTACTTTTAAGAGTACTAGGGTTGGAAATTATTGGTGTTGGATTCAGTGGTGGTTTAATATTTATCTTCTAACACTTGAATATGCTCCTCTTTATTTTCTTCATTCCAAATCCATGTTGCATCTTCATTAAAAACTTCATCCCTGCTGATGGTTATCTTGCCACTAGTAGGATTATAAAGCTTAAATGCTTTGGATTGAAAAGAATAGCCAACAAAAATATATTTCTCGAACTTTTCATCAAACATTTTAGAATAAGTTTTGACCAAAGCACAAGCTATACAACCAAAAACCTTTAAGTAGTTTACAATTGGTTTTCTACCTATCCAGGCCTCAAAAGGTGTCTGATTACGAACAGTTTTTGTAGGAGACAAATTGAGAAGGTACACTACTGTTGCGACAGCTTCTGCCTAAAAATAAGTAGGAAGGCCTTTTGCTTGAATCATGCTTCTGGTCATTTCTACTAGAGTTCGGTTCTTTCTTTCAGCCACACCGTTCTGTTCTGGTATGTATGGTGCTGTAAGTTCCCAGCAAATCTCATTTTCCTCATAAAAAGCATTAAACTCAGCTGAAACAAATTCACCTTCTCTGTCTGTTCGCAATGTCTTTATTAGAAGACCACTGACTCTTTTCGCAACTGCTTTGAATTTTTTCAATCTATTAAATGCTTCAGACTTATTTTCTAGAAAATAAACCAAACTCATACGGCTGCAATCATCTGTAAGCAACAAAAAATATCGACTACAACCAAGAGACTCTATATTCATAGGTCCACACAAATCTGTATGCACTAACTCAAGACACTTAGAGGCTCTCCAGTTCCAACAGGAAAAGGTTTCTTACTTTGTTTTCCATACACGCAACCTTAACAAAAAACAGGATTCTCAAGTTTTGGCAAACCAAAAACCATTTCTTTTTCACTCAACAACTTTAAACCATTAATATTTAAGTTCCCATAACGTAAATGCCACAATTGAGTCTCACTATCACCATTAGCAACCATAGAATAATTCTCAATCATTAAAACTTCTAGTGGAAACATTTTATTTTTAGTCATTGGAACTCTAGCTGTGATTTGCCCTTTTTTCTTATCTTTAATAATGCAAAAACTGTCATCAAATAAAATTGAATATCCACTAATCATTAATTGCCCAATGCTAAGTAAATTATGAGATAAACCAGGAACAAACATCACATCTTGTAAAATCTTATCAATACCTTGATTAGTTTTAATGCTAATGGTACCTCTACCTTCAACTCGAATCTTCTTGTTGTCTCCTAACGTCACATCTATTTTATCATACTCATCAACCTCCTTAAGTAAAGACTTTGTTCCACACATATGATTAGAACATCCGCTGTCCAAAAATCAAACATCGTTAGACTACTTTTTCTCACAAAAAAGGGCCATAAACAACTTACTTTCTTCATCTGGTTGCTCTACAAAACTTGCTTGAGTTTTCTCATCCTTCTGTTTTTGCCAGCAATCAGCCTCTCTATGACCTAGCTTGTCACAGTAGTAACATTTAAAGACCTTATTCTTCCTCTATTCACTAAATCCGCTTTTGCCTCCACCTCTTCCTCGGCCTCTTCCACAGATACCACTTCTGCCACTACCACGTCTAGCAGCATTTTCGTTACATCTCCCCCTTCACCTGAAAAGCTTTTTCTTCATTCTTTTCTTGTGACATGAGCAACCTATCTTCATGAGCTTGCAAAGAACTCATTAGTTCATCAAATGAATAATTTGATAAATCATGGGCTTCCTCAATAGTAGCGACAATATGTTAAAACTTTGAAGCAAGACTCCTTAAAAATTTTGCAACAACAGTTTCTTCAAAAATATCCTCACCATACGACTTCATTTGATTAACAAGAGAAGAAACTCTAGAAAAATAAGTTTAAATAGATTCGCTGCTTTTCATAGACAAAGTTTCAAGTCACGACGATAAGTCTGCAATTTTACCGTAATTACCTTTGAAGACCCTTAGAACTCCTTTTTCAAAATTTGCCAAGCCTCCAACGATGTTGTTGCTACTACAATTCTTGAGAAAATTGTTTCATGGATGGCTTGTTGAATTAGGAATAAAGCTTTGGCATCCTTCCTTTTTGCTTCTTTCAATCTTTCTTCTATCTCTTCATCTGGATCTTCTAAGTCTACGAAGCCATATTCAACTAGATCCCAAAGGTCTTGAGACTTAAAAAGAGTCTTCATCTTAATACTCCAAAACTCATACTTTTCTCCTGTGAAAATCGGTATGAGTGGTTGTGAAGATGATGAAAAAACATTTGTTGCCATCTTTGCTCTTCCTCTCACACTTCTCTCATGTTTCCCCAAAAAAAATGTTTTGCTCAATACCCAATGGACCCAAACCTCACTCTTCACTCAATTGCCCAAAGGAGTGAACCTGGCTCTAATACCAAAAGTGTTGGAAAAAGATGAATAGAAAATAGGGATAAACAGAGCACAGAAGATTTAAACTGTTTGTTCATTTGATACTACAAGAAAAGAACAGATGAGAGATGCCTTTATATATAGGCTTAGATAAAACAGAAAGAGAAAAAAAATTAGGTATCACAACCCACGACTTAGCTATTTATTCTCAACAATACGAAACTTGCTTAAAAGAAGGAAACTACCTAACAAATCAGAGAAATACTCGGTCAAACTTTATCAGATTTGAACAGATCAATCTCTTAGTGCTTCCATGTAAGGTCATTAAAGAGATCGATCAAACTATCAAAGCTTTCCTTTGGATAGGGTCTTTGGATAACACTAGAAAGCTAAAGCAAAGTGGGAAAAGGTCACACTTCCAAAATCTTATGGAGGATTGGGCACACCATCTACACAAGTTATATAAAATTCCTAGTTTATAAGAAGGTTTGGCGGTTAATCACAAACGAAACGACCATCTGGCTAAAATGGATTCATGAGATTTATCTTCTTCGTCAAAGTTTTGGTAGCTTCAAGCCACCCCGGGTTGTTCTACAGTTTTCCAACGCATGTTGAAAATTCAAGAACTAATATCCTCGTTTATCTTTCATCGTTTGGGTAATGGATGTAATTTATGGTTATGGTACGATAACTGGACAGATTTCAGTCCATTGATATACAAACCGGAGCTTGCGCATCTTCAAGGTCACATACCACATAATGCCAAAGTCTCCTCTTTCATCTCTGATAGAAAATGGATTGGAAACTTCTAGGAATTTAGTACACTCTGTCATTACTTTCCAGGCTTGAATGGGAACAACGCTATGGATACACTTGTTTGGAGACCCCATACTAAAGGTATATTCACTAATAAATCTTGCTACACTTGCCTTCAAGGGGATAATCCAAGCATCCCCTGATACTCCCTCCAGTGGTAGCAAAGCTTTAGCCCCAAGGCTTCCATGTTTGTATGGGTTGCAATTAAAAATAGTGTTAAGAATTAAGGATTGATGGCATAGAACGTACGACCCTGTATGTGACTTATGTAAGCTAGCCTTTGAAGATCATAACCACCTGTTTTTCAGTTGTGTCTACTCTACCACGGTATGGTCCCAAATACTTCATAAAATCACTCTATTCATCCCTTCTTACGACTAGAATACTACACTCCTCTGGTTAATCCGTACTTCTAGCCAAGGGTGCATGATAGATAGCTCATATCAACTACTTTTTCACTCACAATCTATAACATACGGTATGAGAAGAATAGACACATCAATCGAAATGAGCAAACCAGCCCGTACCACCTTGTGGATATTATTTTCAATGAGAGGCGAAGCCTTATCATGGCGAAAGATGTAACATCCCGTTTTTCCTTGCTAAGGGTTAGAATCCTATAATACTGTACATGAGAGATATTATAAGAAATTAGAAAAATGTATTTCATGCTCATGCATAATATAGTATACATACACGTGAATTTGACTTTTGCACACATTACAATGACTATTTATGCACTTATTGGACAAATTCCAGGTATAATTGATTTTTAATGTGATTATGATGTGAATTGTGGATAATATGTCTTAAAAATTGATTAGGTGAGTATAAGTATTGATTTATAATTTTTGGTGAAGATTTAGGAAAATTTTGAAATTATGAATTTTTTGGGACTGGGAAAAATGTCAAGTGGCAAGACAATTGATAAATGGTTGTAAAAATAAGTGATGAATGATAATAGCAATAATTGGCACATGGCTTTAGGATTTAATGACAAGTGTAATAAAAAATTGGGAAATAATTGGATTAGAAATTGAAGACAAATATACTAGTTATTAAAAAGAGGGCCAAATGGAACTATAGGGAGGTGACAAGTGGCAGTGATCACTCATCCCACATGATTCTCCCAAGTGAAAGACAATTGCTATCATCTCATCATTAATCTCTCTTCTTTATCTTCTTCATCTTCTTCATTTTTCTTCATCTACGACACCCTCTTCTCACCTCTTAACATTGAACCTTGCTTTCATCCATTAATTGCTACTTCCATTTTTGTTGTCTTTAACATCTTGCCACTAAAAACCTAACCCCCCACCTCCATGTTGATGATAGGGTAATATATAGAAAGCTAGGGTTCACGTGATTTTGAAGAGCTTGAAGTTTTGTCAAGTAAGTTATACATTGATCTTCATGGGTAATTGTAAATGAATCAAATATAATAAATGATTTGAAATTTGCTAATCATA